>JABFFF010000048.1:0-176554 GCA_013623665.1 Fusarium sublunatum
TAATATAATTAACTATTAAGGTATTAATAATATATATTAATACCTTACCTCTTCTATCTTAATATCTTTTTACTTTTATTTTTAACTTTAGCTAATAGCTAGGCCATACTATATAGAGAAATAGCTATTAATAGGGTGCTAGGGATTATCCTATAAGAGAGGCTTAACCTCTCGACTTAATATAATAGTTTAGTCTATATTAATACATTAATAATACATTTAATACTTAAAAAATAGAATTTAATATTATAAAGATAATAGCTAGGAAAGACGTTTAAAAGCTGATCTAATACCTACTCCACTTTTAAACTCTTAATTAGCCAATTAAAGCTCTTTAGGCATATGACAGATAACCTGCCTGATGACCCACTTAACTTGGCGCTAGTAAGGGCATATGGCAGGTCTTGGCGGCAACCTTGGGTCGGATTCTCAATACGCACGGTAAACTCGGCAATCAAATACATTACCCCTCTATTCTATCCGTACCGGGGACAGCTTAGATTACTCAGGGTCACATAATGCATTATTCATGCGGACCTGTGTGACATTTGGGCTAGGTAAGCTTTATCAGACGTTAATAACCCAGGGTATTAAAGTAAAAGTTTAATCCTAGTCACAGGCCAGTCTTTGTCGTCATTACTTTATATAACCGAGTCTAGAAGCTAGGACTTTGATGTCAGTTTTATGCTAATGAATGTAATCGTTGGGGTTGTTCCTGAAACAGCCATGGTCTTTTAGCGTCGGCATTCTAGGGCGGGATTCAAGTTTCGCCTTTTAGCATGTTTTCAGGTCTGTCGTTGTTTCATGGCACGAACTACGACCTTAGCAGGGGCGGACTTGTACATAGTAATTTCCGCGTGAGCCGTTATGCTAAGCTGATCGGCTCAAGACCTCCCTGTTCGAGTCAAACGCGACACATATAAGTTTGTTTAATCACTCGTATTTACTACCAGTAAAACACGCCATTGAGCTGTGATTTCTTTTTCGTCATGCTCAGGCTTCAAACATTCACCTTGGCTGCCTTCAGCTGCCTTCATGCCACCACTGCATCAGCTCACTCATCCGCCCAGGATGTCGACGTTTGCGTTGAATACGATTACATCGTCGTGGGCGCAGGAGCGTCTGGCCTCACTGTTGCAAACCGCTTGACTGAGAACTCTGGTAGCTTATCACTAACCACAATTACCTCAAAGGGCGTGCTGACTTGGTTTCTCAACAGAAGTGACTGTTCTGGTCATCGAAGCGGGCGACTTGTAAGACAATGTCAAATTATTGTCGGTGGGAATTCTGACATATAAGCAGCGACAAAAATGAAGATTTTGTCACCATTCCAGGCCTTGCCGGCGGCGCCGTTGGCACCAAGTACGACTGGAATCTCACCTATCCCGCCAGTCCATCCCTCAATGGACGCAATGTGTCGATTCCTTTGGGTAAAGTCGTTGGCGGCTCCACCAAGCTGAACCGCATGGTCTTCGATCGAGGGTCAAAGGCGGATTATGACCGTTGGGCTGAGCTTGGTAACACCAAGTGGCAATGGAGCTCTTTGTTGCCCTATTTTAAGAAGGTATAGTACTAACTTGCCGTCTATGTACTACTGCTGGCTGAACATTAGATAATAGAACGAAAGGTTTGCGGAACCTAATACCGATATCAAGAACGAGTACGGCATCTCTACGGACCCTTCCTCGCATGGCTACTCGGGATACATCGATTCCACGTACTCACCCTTCTTCTGGCCGACGACGAGTAAGCCCAATCCCTGGTCCTCAGCAGCTCCGATTAGGGGAACTGATAGTAACAAATGTTTACAGAGAACTTTGTCCAAGCTACTGGAGAGCTTGACATTGATATCTCCATTGACCAAGCCAATGGCAACGCCATCGGAGGATACTTTTGCCCTCACAATCTGAACCCCAAGAAAGTCATACGCTCCTCTGCCCAGGACTACTTCAGCGCTGTCTCTCAGCGCAAGAACCTCCGGCTGTTGGCGGGTCACCAGGTTACCCGTGTCATTACCAATAAGACCGGCAGCTCTGTCAAAGCCACTGGAGTTGAGGTAAGACGTCGCCCTGAATGACCTCTTGCCGTTGGCTTACAACATTATTGCAGTTTGCCAAGAACAAAAGCAGCACCCGAAAGACAGTCAAGGCAAAGAGAGAAGTCATCCTTGCAGCTGGAGCGATTCACACGCCCCAGATTCTTCAGGTGTCGGGTATTGGTGGCAAGGCTTTACTAGAAAGTATCGATGTGCCGGTGGTTGTTGATCTGCCAGCCGTGGGAGAGAACTTCCATGACCATGTCTTGGTATCCGTTGTTAGCACCAGTAAGTGGCTCGTTATATCACAAGACATAAGATACTGACAGTGAATAGTCAATGCACCTCTTCAAAGTGGCAATCTGACCAGCAACACCACCTTTGCCGCTGAGGCTCGGGCTCAATATGATCAGCAAAAGAAGGGGCCTCTAACAACACCCACTGGTGACTTTCTTCTATTCCTGCCTCTTTCTAACTACACGAGTGCCGCCTCAAACATCCATAAGCAAGCCCTGAGCCAAGATGGTACCAAGTTTCTACCTTCAGGCACCCCTGCTACCGTCGTTCAGGGTTATAAGAAGCAGCAAGAGGTTCTTAACCGTCAGTTACTCAGTGTCAAGTCAGCTATCTTGGAGGTAATTTGGAGTGATGGCGTCGCCGTTCTAGGACTTCAGCACCCTTACTCTCGTGGATCCGTTAAGGCCAGGTCTTCGGACATTTTCGACTCTCCTGTGGCCAACGCAGAGCTACTTAAGAACCCTCTTGACGTTGCCATTTTGACCGAGGGTGTTAAGTTTGCTCGAAAGCTTTCTAACGCACCCTCTATCAGGAAGTTAAACCCATTAGAAGTTGCCCCTGGAGCTAACGTAACAAGTGACGCCGACATTGAACAGTTCATCCGTTCTGGTGCGTCAACACTATTCCATCCTGCAGGCTCCTGTAAGATTGGAAGTCGCAGTGACGGAGGCGTTGTTGATGAGAGTTTACGGGTTCACGGCGTGACTGGACTTCGAATTGTCGATGCTAGCGTTATGCCTTTGCTTCCCGCCTCGCATCTTATGACGACTGTATATGCCGTTGCTGAGAAGGTAAGTGGCAATGACTTCTTAAATGTGAGATCAATTACTAACTTCTACAGGCTGCGGATTTGATCAAGCTTGGCTAGACGAACCTTTGCCCTGTAGATGGACTTGAATTATTCTATGTTTATATAAGGAGGTTTTCTCGACCCTATAAGCTTAGCTTCTATAAGTAGTGTTTTATTATGAATATCTTGAGTCAAGTTTGTCATGATTGGACAATGGAGGCCAAACTGAGAGGCTCAAGCGAATATTGGATGGATGGGCCCACAGCTCTTCTATAAGTACTGTGAATGAAGATGGCTCCCTTTCCACCGCTGCTTTGCCAGAGTATTATGATGACAAGTCAGTCGACAGGGTACTTCTCGATTTAGCCAAATGAGATGAACGTGGACACAACGAGCACGGCTCCTCTACCAACGATATCAGAATTCACCTACCTAAGAGAGCAGTTTTCTACGATCTAGTAGTAGACTTGAAATCTCAAAACCAAGTCTGAAACAGGCTTCGGGGACAGTTTTCTCGGTTTCGAAGTAAGTGGTGCGCACCTGTAGACCATGCGCTCTTATTTCAGGAGATTAGCTGCCCAGATACCGCAACCAAAGCGTCGGATTATCCGGACACTGGGAAAGGGGTACAGATCTGCCAAGTGAGCTGCGTAGTATCGCGAAGACGAGACACAAAAGGAATGTGGCAGAAACTATCCTACCTCTTTATCCCACCTATTCAGCAGGCGCAAGTGGGAAATAGAAGTTAACAAGCCAGGTGCCAAGAAGCAGATAGTCAATGATGATGGCGCCTCAGAGATGTCCTCTGAAACCGCGAGTCAAGAACATAGGTGATTGCAGAAGGGACAAAGCTATGTAGGCTAAGCTAGAGATAGGATAACAGAATAACAATCTACTTTGATGGGTACAAGGTCCATAACGGATATATACCAGGATAGTGGAAATGCGGAGGAGTCCGGTCGCGAAAAACGTGGGGTGGAGGTAGACTCTATTATGGCAGGGTCAAAGTCTAATAGTTCCATGATATCCACAAGATTCAAGGCTTAGGATAATTCAGATATCATAACTGGCCCTTACTTGTCAGTCGCGATAGAACGGACGTGACTAGTAAAGATCATGTGCCACCACCATCGCAGTGTTGTCGCGGATCCTGGTCATACTCCAACATTTTCACCTCATACAATCCCGCACATAGCATTGGTACAAAAGCTTCTCAGGATAGTCTTTGGAGTGGCTTTCCGGTGCACGCTGAGTACAGGCCAAGGACGTCATGATACTGAAGAGTTGTTATTAGAACCTTGCTTTACACTGGTTTAGAATAAGTGACGTCGTTAGATTTCGATCCGGATGCCAATTCATCTGAAGCCCAAGGTATTCGGAAATTATGCCAGAGAAAAGTTCAGCTCGGCACGATGTTAGACTAGTCTCTAAATTTATGCATGAAGTAGTGCTTCAAGCCAAAAGAAAGGGATCGTCGATTGAGGCGGTGAGATATGCCAAGCCCATACTCGAATCATTACCAGAGACGCACTTTGCTTCCTGAATTTGACCAACCACTTCCGCTTCATGTTTCCTCCAGAAAAAAAAATGATTCAGCATGGCCTACAGTTTCCGTATTTTCTTTCTATCTGGTACTCAGACCACCCCTGTCACCCACAAGCGTCCTATCTTTCTCGATAACTCGATTACGCCGGGGTGCTGATCTGCGTGATTGGCTTACGCCAAGCGCTCGTATATGGCTAGACTGGTAATATGCAGAAAGGGTCACTAGCTACATGGATCAAAATGGTAACCATTGTCCCTGTCACATTCCAGTTTAATACATGTATCAACACGGTCTAGGCTTTTCACCGCCGTATCCCGCAGAGAACCATGTTCTGAAACAGCTGTCTCTCGACCCTGCGTTCATCTACGATCGTCGATCGGTAGTTGGGATTCGATGATACGGATACAACTTTTCTATCGTTTTCTACACAGACGTGTACCTTTCTTAGGTATTTTCGGTGGGATAGTGCCTTGTAGCGCTAAAGTTTTGATCACTGTGCCCGCCGTGCATATTCAATACCTCACCTCTCATACACGATGCTTGTTTGACCTACCTAAGCTAGCCTTCAAATGTTGAAATGTAGGACAGAAGTGGTTTATTCAGTTGAGGTTGGCCATCAGCGTGATGGATCCTGATTCCGATTAGAATTATATATCGAAAGGTTAAGAGCGATATCACCAAAAGCAATACTGGCTGCAAGACGCGACTAGCAAAGTAATCTGTACCCGTGTCCACGTCGGTGAGCCTGAAAAGAGACTAGAGAGGAATATATGGCTGGCTGAATTCGATTTTCTGATATATCATCCACGTATGCACAAAGTCGTCAGATATGATAAGACAAAAGCCCTGTGATGTTTTGAGCAAACACAGCGTGGCTGGCTGATTACGCATGCCAAGCAGATTAAAACCTGCAGCGGCAATATGCCAACCTGATATGCCACTGCTGCATAGACAAAAAGTGTGCCAGTTAGTATTTTCTTACTGCTGCGAGGGTGTGTCAGTTTCATGGTATATTGGCCATTATATGCGTGAATGATGAAGAGCTAGGTCGTAATGCACATTATATCTGCCGCTCGACTAATACATCACATGTCCAAAGGTCTCGACCTTCGTATGCAAGGGAAACATCTTGGCCATTCCGATGAAATTCTGGTGGGCATATGGACTTGCTCACCGACTGGGAGAGGGAAAAACATTCCAATTCTGTCCCGGTGCTGAGGGCTCGGGGTACAAAGTCTAAGCCTGCTGTCGATAATGACCGAAGTTATTGAAAGATAATAATAACTTATAAAGAAGCCCAATAGCATCATGGTCAAGACGTCCATCCCCTACTTATTCACTGATGCCAAGGCCAGCAAGCCCACCCAAGAATGGGCAGAGCTACTCAGATCCAACAAGGATCATTATGCGGATTTCTACGTCGTTTCTTTCACGCGTGTCAAGGATCTCAACTCGAACTGGAAGCATGAGTATATACAATTCATTGTAGAGGTTTCTAACAGCAAAGACCGCGCAAGAGTCTACGCAGAAAGGGGCAACGAAGTTCAGCTTGACTGGGTTACGCTTGGGCCTGCCGACACGAAAGAAAGCGGCGGCAGAGGCAAGTCAGACATGCCACTGCCTCAACTTCTCTGCGCTTCGGTGGAGAGTCTGGAGATGAA
Source organism: Fusarium sublunatum (assembly GCA_013623665.1). Taxonomy (NCBI): domain Eukaryota; kingdom Fungi; phylum Ascomycota; class Sordariomycetes; order Hypocreales; family Nectriaceae; genus Fusarium; species Fusarium sublunatum. Next base: position 6,330 of record JABFFF010000048.1, read on the forward strand.
AAGGAGCAGCGTCCGACTGTTATTGATATTGCTGAGATCTTGGCTGCCACAACTCGCGTAGGTGGTGCTTATGAGTTTTACGGACATAGCTGCTTTTGGTATGCCTTCACTGCCTACGATGCGGTGAAGAGGCAGTTCGGCAAATGGGTTTCTGAGAAGAGATGGAGATGGGGTGATATTGGAGGTGCTGGAAATGCTGGCATCAAGGATGCCATTGGCTTGGGGTGGTCGACCCTCTTCAAGTTTTGGTACGTGGTATGTTGATTCTTCCCATCTACTTACTTGAATCGGGAGCTTACATTAGAAAGGGTAACGCGAAAAGATCGACAAGATCCAAGTCGTCGATAACAGGGCGTTGATGTCCGAACCAATTCATGCCCGTCTCCCTCTCGTTCTTGAATCAAGTGAACTCCTTTTTGAAACAATCTGAAAATGAGAGAAACTTCATCCAAGAAGTGAAAATCGAAGGCTTCGACTTGACCGAAACTGATGCAGGTTTTACATCGAACACTCAACCGGGAATTTGCTAATGATGGCCTATATAGATCAAGGAATGCCTCCGGAATAGCCAAGAAAATGCGCGGAGGAGCACCGGCGACAACCCGAACTGGACTGAAGAGGTGAGTTTGACTCGAATTTTTGTCTGTTCTTCTATTGGTGATCCGAAGCTGACCAACACATACAGTTCGATCAGTTGCAAACTATGTTGGTGGAACGAACCCTTGACGACAATGAGGGCAAGCAGTACCTGGAACTGTACCAGAGCTATGAGGTTCCCATTGGTATGAATGAGGTTATGGCAGAAGGTGCTGGAAACTTGGAGACTAAGAAAGCGTTGGAGATTGTTGTTGGTAGAATTATTGCTGAGGTCCAAAAGCATTAATATCTCGACAGAAGGGAATAAACCAAGTTAAGTATAGAGGGAAGAGATTATTCACAGGTGAAGACTGTCTTTTGGCTCAATGGAAACCAGTCCTCGCAACCTATGTACAGCAGACCATGAGACACGACTTTAGTATTATTGGAAAAGCTCATGACTGAGTCTTTATCCCATAACACACGAGATTTCCCCGCCGAGGCCACATTCGTTATTTTTGTTGGAATACTGGACAAGTGCGAGTCAGATAACGTTATCAAGCGCATCATGAGCGTGTTCTCTAAAAGTCGGATCACTCAGAATATTTGGCCTCGCGCTTTTCTTACTAGTCGCCCGATACTTCCTATCCGACTCAACGTTATAAAGAGTACTGATAGTTCACCTCAATTCTTAACACACGAATACCTCATCTATATAAATTTAAATATAAGGCCATCTCGACAAACACAAATTATTGACGAGTGGTCTATAGCCCCAAAATCTTTCTGAAGTCTCTTTTGGTTCTTGATGAACTGCTGCTGTGTATATTCTGTCAGTATTTTACAGGAAGTCATATGCACATCAGCAAGGGATATATCAGAACTTAATACAGCTTTTAACACAGGTTTTTGCCACAATAAAGGTATCGTGATTCTGTCAGTATGCTTTAGGTGTCATTTTGCCCAGACTCGGCCGCTGTATTTGCTAGTGCTTATACACTTCGCTCCTCCCCAACTGCTCAGATCTTTCATTTGCATGGATTCCATCATCGCGTTGAATTTACCTACTCTATAGTCTGAATGGCGAGTTCTCATAGTTGGTTCGGAACGACAGTGACCAGAACCACTTAGAGAAAGGTATTCTGAGCCAGGGAGCTATGAAGTACGTCACTAATAGCGGCCTTACTACTAGCTACTTAGTTTAGTAATGGCCGGAATGAAAAGCATCATGTTAATGTCGCCTGTAGTCCGGTTAGTCCGAGTCGAGGCCAACTTGACCAAAGCGACATGGCCAATAGTATCAAAGTCCAAGAAACGGTCACACTAAGCGAGGGATAGCAGGATAAGTTATAGTATATTATCTCAGTCTTCGTGAGGTAGAGAACAGCTTGGACCCGGTAATCTTGGTAAACCCTCAAACTTGTCTTCTACTCAAGGGTGGGCGTTGTTCCATCGAACACACTGGATCCGGCGAGTATCACCAGGTCGACTGTTCAAGTTGACGCAAGGGTGATCGTTGTCGTTTTCCCACGACCCCAGAACATCACCGGTACAAACGCCGCCATTCGAGCTTTTCCCGCTGTAATAGTACCACGGCCCCGAAGCAAAGTAAACCGAGTTACTAGTGTCGTCCATGGTGACATCAGTGATGAAGTTGCTATTATGCTCGTAAGACGCTGTGCCTTGAGCACTATTTAAAGGGCCAGAATGTCAGTGGGGAAATGTAAACGTAAGATATAAGAGAAGTCTTACCAGTCTCCGCTAACAAACTCATTGGCCTTGCGCAGGGCGCGAGGAATCAATACCGAGGCATTTACAGTTGTCGCAACAGTCAGGGAAAGGAAGGCAGTGAGGAGAGAGCTGTAATGCATGATGGCGGTTGAGGATTGATACTGGTTGAGGCAAGTGGCTGTATTATAAAAGGTATTGCAGGACAGGTGGTCGAGACTTGCAGTTGAGATTGTAATGAATGATGTTGTCAGAAGGGGGAGAGACAAGGCTATATATACTTTCCAGCTCGGCTGCGAGGAACACCGTCTATCGAGCTGAACTATGCCAACGGGCGAGAGCCAGTATCCCACGTTACGTCGCTTTGATGATCAGCATAGCGAGTTTGGTAGACAACAGGGAGAATACGAGGAGGATGTCAAAGTTTCGCAATAAAGGGAGCGAAGGATTCGCAGCCAAGGCTGTGCATCCTTCTTAACAAAGGATGAGGATCCTCCTAAACTCTATTTTTTTGTTTTTGTTATGGGTTGCCCTTCGAGATGTACAGCAAAGCCCGATGCTAGAAGAGCTTACACGGGACATTTCATTACCCGGCCACCGCCACCCCCTCACAAGCTCAGCGTTATCCGTCAATCTTTCAGGGGCATCCTTACACATGATATAGCACTAATAGACGCGCGCCTCCAAGATCGCCGTCGTCTTGGGGGCTGAGGCAAATCCTACCAATCATACTGATTCGAGTCCGAGCGCAAAGTCCGAGCGCACGAGTACACTGCCCAGAACTATCTTCCCTTCCTATACGTGACTATAGCGTGATATGCTCTGGTCAATATCTCGCCATTTCCCTTCCTGTGTTAGCTAGTGACGTACTACAGTTGTCTCGCTTTAATCGAAGCCATATTTGCATCCCGAAAGCCGCCCATCACAATATGCTTGCGCGAGTGAACTTGATTACCTAGCTTATTTCGTTATTAGGTCGCTATGCAGTACGTCCTTTGTCGAATCCTGCATGAATTGCTAGTTGATCATACCTGCATTCAGCTATATGCATCCTACGCTTTGCCATTTCACGAGTTAATAATATCAACCAGCGGCAAGTCTCATGCTTATCGCAATCAAGAGTACCCGCTTGGCCTTCCTCTTTATGCCTCCCGTGGCCACTAGCCTGTGTTCTTGGTTTATAGTCAACATGACATGCTGATACACTCCATGAGGATGTGTCTTGGTGTGAAGGTCTTGCATATTAACATCATAGTCAGCCTAGATCTGCTCCTCTTCACATGTACACGCTCTTCATGGTCGCGCAGTGAATGCAGAGTTTGCTTAGGAAGACGAATTAATGTTGGAACCGTATTGGTTGAAAATGGATTGAAGATACAAGGTCCCATGGCCAGAAACAGCCACCCTCCGCTCGCGGAACACTAAATAGGAGGGTCTCCGAAGGGGCAAAGCAGGAATGATCCGACGATTCTGTCACGAAACATTCCTTGCAATGTGCGGGCGGCTTAGAAACCGCGGTTTGCCAGGGAGAAAACATCTTACCGGGTGACTTATATATAGACTTGAAGTATCTCTTGATCTATCATAGAACAGTTACTGTCCACAGTTCGTCTTTCGACTTCATAGCTAGAAGTCTCACTAATGCTACTTTATCTATATCCTCAATTTCAGATTTATCATCCAAGCTGTAATAAGTTTTCCGGCTGCTGGTAGATCTCATCCGCATAAGGTAGAGAGCACGAAGGAATTGCTCCGTAATCCAAGCCATCTGCCCCTTTTGAACTTGATCGAATATAAAGCCAGACCTGTCCATGAGCAAGTCAATAAGTTGGGATGTTAGACTTATAACGTGCAAAGGACCATGGAGTGTAACGTGCCGAGAGTGATCGAGTTTAGATACATAATATTCGCTGACTGAGTATAGTTGGAATGACTCGTCACTTAGATCCAAGTCGTGATAGCTGGGGAAGATAGCTCGGGGGTCTCCTATATTGAAATGAATATTGGGCTGAGTGCTGTTGCCAAGGTAGAAAGGTATGCTACGGCAGATATAATCGATGAGCTCAAGACCTTCTTCATCCGGGACCTGGCGTATGGCACGTATGCATACGTCTGGTGCTGTCGAACTGCCACAACAATAAACACCAGCAAGGTCTTTAACTCGAAGGCTGATGCTCCGAAGAATAAGACTATAGATGCGCCATGTATTCCATATGTTCGCGATCTGAACACTTGGATAGATGTCGCAAGTACCCTCGTAGGTCTCAATAGAAAGGTCGACTTCCTTTCCACTCTGTATTCGTCTTGGCCACCAGAGACGTGGCACAACTTGTAGCCACCTCCGAAGTTCTATTCTCAAGCCATCACATTGTTCGCGCAACTCTCGCAATCCCAGAGGCGATGAGTCGTCAAGGGAATTTTGAAGACTGATTATAGAAACCCCGATAACGTCGAGGAGTGAGCTTGGAGTGATGGGCATTATGGGAATAGCTCGCGTCTTTAGCCATTCGAGTTCACATGAGCGTAGAGGCACCCGGTTTCTAACACAGTGGGATACTTTTGAGTGAAGGAGATTGCTGAGGAGATTGGTATAGTATTTTCCGTCCTTTGACTTTCCGTCTCGGTGAAGAAGCAAGGCCCATGCACCATCACGATGTGTGCCGTGAGCCTTGTGGCTACCGGATACAGCTGATAAAGTATCATGCATCTGGAGAACCAAAGCTGATAGTACCGTTGCATCGTGAGCCCTTTCCTCGGGATTATTGATCGCCTCATGTAGTCGTATCAAGGCCTTCCCAAACGATTGGTAGGCGAGTGAGTCGAGATCTTGTGAAGATCTCACCATTGTCCACACCTTGATCGCTACAGCCTCAACAGCGGTACAAAGAGCCGAATTAGGACTTTCAACCGCGAGGGCAGGACGGACAAACTCCAAGAAGCCGCGTGACGACTCTACACTGCGACCAACATGGGTGAAGTAGGTGAGAAAAAAGGGAACAGCAAGATCCCGTGGGTGGAGGCACAGGGATGGAAGAATTGTCGTCTTCTGATTGCGTGTTTCCTGGAGAGGCAGTTCTCTCATGTATCGTTTCGTTTCGTCCTTGAATCTGAGTGAGGGCCTTGTATAGCCTGCACACTCAATGCCAAGACGAAGGCAAGACTTGCACCAAGGTCTTGTTTCGTCACATTTGACTCGACGTCGTTTACATGTGACGCAGCCGCGTGAGGCGCCGCGATTGACCATGGTTTTGGTTCAAGTCTTGTTCAGATGAGGTTTGCGTTTGCGACGAGTGCAGGAGTTTGTCTTATGATAACATGATCTCTGGTCCAAGATCGAAAACCCGTCGTAAGCTGACGTGAGTGAAGCTGACAGGATGACATAAACAAACACGAAAACTTGCGGCTAAGGATGAGGATCATATCCATTTGGGGCTAGACTTTGCGAGCTTAACAGTAGACTATCGACTCTGTTCAACGTCTTGCTTTATTGGCTTGGCACTATGTCGGTATGCGTCTGAGATTACTAACTACATACCATTGTACATGGCATTTTCGTCTCCTGTAGTTGTATAGAAATTTATATGGTTAAATATCAGGTATATAAGTGAGAGCCATTTCCGTAGAATATCAACTCCATCACAGCAATCATCAATCCCCACCCAGAACGACCATTCTTACTCTTCCAACATGAAGTCCTCTCTCTTCAATGCACTTATTCTATCTACGCTTGCCCAAACAGGGGTTTCGGCTAGCAAGGAAGATGACCTCCCCATTCTCGTCCTTAACGAGGATGAAAACTTCAACTTCGACATCCTTACCGGTTTAGGCCAGATGCCCAACGACGGCGCAGACATCAACCCCGTACTTGAAGTCGCCAAGAAGATCATTCCAGGTGACTTTGAAAGCTACTCAACCACCTGGTTCGACCTCGCCAACAAGACCAAGGGCAAAGCACTGGACCCTGAAATTGCATATGATGCCGTCAACGTTAGGGCAACTTGGTTCTCCGCATCAAACTACTTTCGTCGAGCCGACGTGTATAACAGGGCTGACTGGGACGATCCACGCATCAACCATTACTGGGATGAGCAGCGTGCGGCCTTCGATAAGGCTATATCGTCTCTGCCTGTGCCGGCTGAGCGTGTAGAGGTCCCTGCTGGTGACTTCAACGTTTCAGGCATCTGGTATTCGAATTTGTTCAACAACACTCGACGTTTGCCGACCTTGATGCTTACTCAAGGTTACGATGCTGCTCAAGAGGACTTGTACTCAACCATAGTTGCACCAGCTTTGGCTCGTGGATATAATGTCTTTTCCTTTGAAGGTCCTGGCCAGCCGACTGTTCGTAGGGAGCAGGGTGTTGGTTTTATCTACGACTGGGAACGCGTCGTAACGCCTGTCATTGACTACCTCCTCTCAGTCAAGACTGAATCCGTCGATACTGAGAAGCTCATTCTCTATGGACACTCTTTTGGAGGTTACCTTGCCGCTCGAGCCGCCGCCTTTGATAATCGATTGTCTGCGCTCATGCTCAATGGCGGAATTTGGGACGCCTATGAAGCCTATACCGCATACTTGACCCCTGAACTCTTTGAACTTCTTGAATCTGACCGTAACGAAACTTTCGACAAAGCGATGGAGGACTGGCAGAGTGACCCCGAAACATCCACGACTGTCAAATGGGGTTTGCTCCAGGGGTTATGGGCTTTCAACACAAAGTCTCCTCTTGAATTTTTCCGTATGACCAAAAATTTCTCACTCAAAGGTGGCATCGCGGACCGTATCCAGGTGCCCGTTTGGATCGCAGACGGGGAGTATGAAACTCTTATGGCCGGTCAGTCGCAACTTGTCAAGGATGCTTTGGGCGAGCGGGCGGAACTTCATATGTTTAATGGGACGGCTGGATTTCATTGTCAGACCGGAGCGCCGCAGGAGCTGGGGAGGGTCATATTTGCTTGGCTGGACAAGACTCTGAAGAAGGAATAAGATGTTCGGCCTGCGTGACAAGTCGCCTTGTTTCTGCCTCTAGACACTTAGTTCTGTTGTGAGGCCCTGTCCACCAGCTCAAGGATATCTCCACCCAGCGCAGCGTTTTAATCCTCCCTACTTCGCTTTGTCGTGTATCACTGTGTCTTGGGACAAGGAATTTTGAGCGGTACTATGTATAATAAGGAGATAGTCATGCCAGGAGCCTCACCATCCGCGTCAGCAAGCTCCTAACGTAAACCTAGTATAGACCCATTCATGCCTTGGGAGCCTATACGGTTTCATATCGATACAAGATAATTAAAGTACCGCTTGAGGTAGAGGTAAGTTTGGCTACTTGTTTTATAATTCGGCTATATAGTATACATATCCTAATTCAAGTCTTTTGAGCTTTTGTATTATAAACTTTCGAGAATTGACTTTTATTCCTATACTTTCACTTTCCTATATCAAGTGCTTCGACTTTTGGTATTCTTTTCTGAGCTGTTCTTTCTCACGCTCTTATAGATTATTTTACGTCTTTACCATTTTATTTATACTTTACGATGCGTTCCTCTCTTGCCACTACGATCGCGCTCCTAGGCACTATGTAAGTATTACTTTCTGTTCCGGCTTCTCAAGCTAATATAAACTGGGACTCTCGCTGCCTACAATCCTGAAGCTATTTACAATTGTGCTGTACCTGGACACAATAGTGGCACTCTTACGCATTACCGTCTTACTCAAAGTTGCTGTCACGAGTTGGGCACTATGGATAAACACGTAAGAACTGAAAAGCGGCTTCCATAGTTGATATCTAACTAATCGCTCTCTAGAGAGTTTGTACCTTTTTGGATGATACGGACGATCATTTAGAATGTAGGTGACATTATGGTCAACTTGCCAGCGAACCTCGTCAAGTAGCACTGGTGCACGCACACTGGCCGCCCAACAACAAAGTCAACATAACCTGTAATTCTGGCCTTTATTCGTTGGCACCGGCGGGCTTTCTGAATCTCAAGTTCTCGTAATCACCCACGAATCCTTTGACTTCGGTCCGGTAACCAGCAGGGCCCATTGTAATCCAGCAGCCCAGCAAGGATAAGCAGCGTTTGCGAGCGGATCCAGATGCCGAGAGCAATTCCCATAGTTGCATCGTGCGCCCTGAAGAGCCCTTGCAGTAATCAACTTTCAAAGTAAAAACTTGGTCCGGAACTTCGGCTCGTATTTACCGGGCTGCATAACAAGGCCAGACCCCTGAAGCCTGAAGGACCTTTGCACATCTGGACATTACTGTAGTCGGCAGTTACAATAGATCCCAACATTAAATTGGGCACCACGTTATCTCGGGATGAACAAATGCCGATTTGTCCGAAATCGAGAACTTAATTCTTCCTAGAGTTCAAGACCCCTCCTTTTTATCCCACTCGGCATAGCGCCCTGTGAGTAACAAAATACAAATGGACTGCACAGGCTTTTTCTTGGCTTGTTTCACTAGCGCTGTTAACTGTCTTTCGCTTTTCCTTTTACATTCGTTATCAACAGCATAGCTAAGTGATAGTCCAGAGGCTCAACATGTTTGGCAAGCTTGCTCTCGTCAGCTTAGCCGTGCAGGCTAGTCTGGCGAGTCCTCATCCATACACTTGCCCACCCGTCTCAGGTACCAAGTCAATTGAGGGTTATCAGCTGTATCCCGAGAACGCTGACTTCGACACTCGAAGCTGTCTTTTATATGCTAGGCAAGTCAATAGATATCTGCACTGAGCCCACAAAATTCTAATTATCGTCCAGTGTTTTATATAATGCAACGGCAGTCGCTTGGGATCCATACCGCAGTGAGATAGTTCATACTTTTAAAGCACCCGGTCTCAGCGGGGATCCCCTACTCCACGCCAGCGGTGTTCGAGTTGACCACTTTGATCGACTTTCCGTCATCATCGACGCCGGCGCCGCCTTCAACACCGCCGGGAAGGATATCAGCGGAGATAACTTTCTCGTCAAGTTCGACTTGCAAGACCACAGACTGCTCTGGCGAAAAAACATCACCAAGGTAACCAACGGCGTGTATAGCGGTTACCAAGAGAGCGAGGACGACGACGTCGGTAACACATTTGTTCTTGGAACCTTCCCCAGCAGCTTGATCAAGGTTAGCCCTGATGGAAAGTCGGCTATCCCTTGGTATTTGGCCGATCCAGCCAGTCGCTCTATTCACGGCTTCACTGGAATTGCTCGCCACAATGACTTTTTCATCGTCTCGGATAACACCGATGGCCAGCTCTACCGCTTCGACTTCAGAGCTCCCAAGGGCAAGCCTATTCACATCCCGCTGTTGAAAGATACCAAACCCCTTGGAAAGGCCCTCGATGGCATACTTCTACCCTCAATCTACCATGGCACTGTTCTTTTGGTTACGGACCACAACAGAGGGACTGTCGTTTTAAGATCAAAGGATGGGAAGTGGACATCTGCAGAGAATCTTGGCGCCGTCCCCAATACTTATCTTAGCCAGGGAGGAGAAACAGTCGCGGCGGTGCAGATCTCGGATAGTATTTATTCTGTCTCGGAGTACTTTGACGATGCTGTCGATGGTCGTCCTGGAAATAGGACGAAGTTTCCTCTCAGGGACATTACACAGGAGGTCAAGAACCTGCTCAAGGCTTAGTACTCTTTCGTGGAGGTTTTGGAAGTGGCTTTGCCATTCAAAATGCGGGCAGCTTTGTTCTTGATCTTGTGAGTAAAACGTTGGAAGCGACTGGCTGCAGGACAAAAGAGGAATCTAAAGAGTTAATTAGAAATAATGCACGCACTGTCAGTTGGTTTAAATAAACAACGGAGGCCAAATCTTTACAGTTCCGAATTCAAATGTACCCCAAAGTCTATTGCTCTTGAAGCTAAACAAGTGATGATTGTATACAGAAACCTATACAAAGGTGGTCCGCTTGGCCAGTCATGAAAGTTGTACGTTGGCATAAGTGACAGCCGCGACGGTAATGTTGACGCATACTCCCAAGCCGATGGTAATGAACGCAGTACTGGGTGAGAAAGAGCACTATGAAGTACAGGCTGGTATCAGTGGAATGGACCTAAGCAGGCCACAAGGAACTGGAAAGCGAGGGCTTGGAAAAGTAGCGGAGCAAAAATAAAAAAACTCAATCGGGACAAATGTATTCGACGAACATCAGTGAGGAGAAGCTGTGTTGATGGTCCCGGCGCAACGCCTTTAAGGACTTGAATGCAGAGGAAACAAGGGTTATTTTGGCGCGCCATGTCATGCAAATAGTAACTGGGCCTAAATAATGCGGCATGCCAGCCGTCTTGACTTGTAAACTAAAGTATGGCGACAGCGATAACTGTTATTATCAACCAGATATCAGTTGAACGCCCAAAGCCGGCAATCTTCTGGCGGTTGATCGCCAAAGAACCATGATTCCGTCCAAGACCTGCGATCCAAGTCACGGGATTGGACCAGAGGCGTAGAGGCAAGTCGTGAGATGTTGACCAAACTACTTGACCCTAATATCAAAGTGAACTATGCACAGGCCTTAACAAAGAAACTGTCCTGTTGGAGCTCATACATTGCTGCGATAGAAGCCTCAGTTATGTCATGTACCTGGAGGTGGAGTAAGTATAGGATGAAGATGGCGAGTGTTGAGGAGATATTCAATCTTGCCGCTCGGTCATTCTCCTTTCATGACGTTCAGACTAAGGGAGTGGATCAGTACTCTGGGAACTGATCAAAGGCACTAGCTATGCCATCAATTATATGGACCAGCGATGGCATACACAATATCATAAAAGATGCGACGTATTTAATGTATAGGTGAATGTGAATGTTCTCAAAGAAGCAATCAACGGTACTTGATGGCGTCCTGGGGGCCGCTGTGAGTGAGCTGCCTATGGTCATTACGAGCCTCAAGAGCAAGTGCCCATGTTTGATGTTTATATAAAGACCAGTGAGACAAGCTTGAAGTACTGTAGGTCGTTGAGATAAGGGACGGGCCGAGCCTAAAGCCAAAGTTAGTGGCGCAATTGGCGGGTGTCTGAAGCCTTGGCGCCGACTAACCCAACGGCGCAGTTGCTCATTGAAAGTACAAAGGCCCAGGTAGAGCTTAGAGTCAATGGACCTCGGTCAGGCACTGCAGCCGATTCGCTCTCTCGCTGCGTTTGGAACTATACCAGCGCATGGCATAGAGAATCGAGACAAGACCCAAGTAGAGTCTTCCACTTAAGGGACGAACACTGCTAAAGTCGAATATCTTCGCTTAGCTGGGTTTATGTGTCGTCTTTTTCATCAACCCCGTGCCGGTCTATCCTAGAGCAGGTTAATCTTGATTGTATCCAGCCTTGAATAGAAGAACATATGGCACCATCTAAGATTCTCTTGATATATCGAGGGCATGACGGTATACTACATAGAAGAGGGTCAACAACATAGGTCATCATCTATAGTGCGTGGAAAACGGCAACGAGTGCTGGGTTATGGGCGGTACACGTAGCCAAAATCGCAGAAGAGCAGCATACTCATCAAGACTTACATCCCGGGTAGTGATACCTGACTACGTGTTACCAAACGTCAACGCAGAGAATCCCACCTCCAAGACACACATGGCGCACAACTACGGAGACCTATTATGGCTCATGGGGGTGGTTAAACTTAGCTGCTATGATACGGGACCAGGTAGCCAAATGGATGGCTATGGGTTTAGGCATTAAGGCAAGTATATACAAAAGGAAAAGTGACTTGCCGCTTCCACAGGGCATCATGCGGATCTGGATCACCGAAGCAGAATAATACGAGAATGGTGAGAGCGCTTGGTGCACGTTCGGGCTACAAGGGATGGACCTCAGGCCTGAGAGGGAGCCCAGGATGTAACCCGGCGTATGAGATGGTGGAGATAATGTCCCTGACGTTGTGGACATCTACAACGGCTTGGGCTTCGACTTGAGGATAATCGCCGAGTACCTGTCCTCATGTAGACCTGTGGACAAGGAGGTTGAGCGATAGCAAGGTTGGGAGTCATCGGAACTTGTCAGGCGAGACAATAATCAGCCCGGTACACAACACGGATAAGTATCTGAAAGCTTGCTGGGACTGTATCTCACTGAAGAGCCTAGTCAACAAGCTCGGCTTGGATGAGATGACGATGAAGAACACCAGGATTACGGGGTTACGGGCATACCAAGGCACATCAGACCTGCATCTGTACTTGCTGCTGGTTAAGACGATGAAGACGTCAGCGGGTGTTGTACAGGCTTGCAAGGAGGGTGAGCAATATGATGTGCAATGCAATGGTCAGAGACTTGAGGCAAATGGTCTACTACTTCACTTGGACGTCTTGATGAAGGATGCTGGACACGAGTACGGCTTCCTGTTTACACGAAGTATGTCTGATATGAGCGACAAGGCTGGTGGCCATAAGAGACATTGTAGTCGATGGCAAGTCGTTCGGCTCAATGATATCGAAGATGGGCAAATACATCGATCACTGCGTCGTGTTGATGGCCTTAGAAGGGAAGTTTGTATATCGCAGAGCGCGACGTGTCTTTGGAGGTCAAGTTGAACGACGTCGTAAGGTCTGGGAAAAACACATTCACGAGGGACGCAATCAAGGTGAGTTTGGGCGAGCCCAGTTTGCTGAGCGTGGTTTGAGACCAGCCGATCGACGAGAGAGCGAAGGGTAAGTTGGATGCGGCATTTGGACTCACCATTAGAGCACCGGATTGTCAGCACCAATCCCATACCAGGAACAACCTCGGGCTCATCAGCAAGTCCAGCAATAAACGTGGCTTGAACGTCATGTACGGAGACATGGACCCGGTCTTATTCCACGTCATGGGCAATACCAAGACCGAGCTCAAGGTCAGCCCATCAGCCATGGAAGCAGACTTGCTGAAGGATGGATGAGGTGTATGGTTGACAAAACACCAGAGCCCAAGATTTGCGTTGATGCCGAATGGAACTTGTTTGGCTGAGGCGTGATCAACTCGGCTACCAAGACAGCTAGCAAGGAGCCAGTGGATAGACCATGTCTGAAACCGTATTCGATTCGATATTCCTGGCCCCAGCGCAACAACGCGACGGGCGCCACTGAGTAACCGTATGAATCGAGAGGTTAAGGCAGGATACAGTCTCTTGTTCAGAAACAATGCCGCCGCACCATCGGGGCTGACTGAGAAAGTCTCGTAGGTAGATCAGACTGCAAGAGCATATCAGGGAACATCGTGTATTGAAGTCGTTGAGCCGTTGGTTGGCCGTAGAAAGCAGTTCGGTTCGAGGGAGGGAAGCCCTCCGGGGCATATCATGTCGCTCGCGGACTTGGTCGAAGAGGTAGGGTGTATTCTTTTTCGAATTGAAGCAGCAAAGCAAGCACCTGACGCGAGCTTGTTGCGGATGAGATGCTTGTCGGTCAAGGTGTTTCTCAAAGACGAGACGCGCAGGGTCGATGGGAACTGCGAGAATTGGACGTGTTGGGCTGGACGCGTCGAGTTGACATGGATGGCGTCAAGTCTTGGGTCTTCCAGTGGGACTGTTGCAAACTGGCTGATGGGTACAGCAAGATGAATCATGCGCGTCCATGGGAACGTAGTATGTGTTGTTGGATCGGAGCAAGAGACAGGCATTCGCAAGTAGGCAACGTGTGGTGCTGGCTGGGGGCAGTTCAGTATGAAACATGGTGGTTGTAACTGCATCGCGATACGTACCAATGCTGAAGCTCTGGCTTACAAGAGCCTCGAGTGTTATTCGCCGCGTCGTGTCGCGGGGATTGTGCTTGGAAGATGGCGTCGTTGATGTCCTTGCGCGTTGAGAGATGAAACCAGAGAGGGGGGTGATGGTGATGCAATCACCGATTGGTTTAACCGAGGTTAGTCCGGCGGCGCTCAACAAGAGCATGCTCATTCTGGTGGAATCAATATTTTCTACACAGCGACTCATATCCTAACTTTCTCTTCTGGCTCGAGATTAATTGAAGTTAGTGGGCAGCTTGTGGCAGGTTTCCCATTCTCGCTGGAGCCTAAAGTACCTAGGCAGCGTTGCTTGACCATGCCGGAACAGCAAGGGAAGCGTCATGTAAGATTTATCAACAATAAACAGCAACACACTATCGTTCATCCCGCATTCCCTCTCGAGGAAAATCTCATACACAACTAGAAGATCACCTTTAAGAGAAATCACATTTCATTTCAACGCGCTCTGTAAAGCTGGCATTGTTGCTGATTGCCGCCATGATGGCGTTAATTACCCTGTACCAGAAAGACACGGGGTAGATCTTAGTGGGTATGATTGGTATACCTGAAGTCTTATATCATTAGGAGCTTATCTCCCATCTACTTCCCAGGGCTGGCTGATAAGGCACTTAAATGTCCTGAGAACGGTCTATCTGGTGACGCTGTCATATTTCTCGAAATTATCAGTGACTCGGTCCCTAATTACCACAGACGACTGAATCAGCCGTGACTGACACTTGAGCAGTCGATATGTTGCATATCGCGTTGGCGCGGTCACGGTACAGATAACAGAAGCTGATGAATATGTGCTAAATTACAAACACCACCAGCCCAAGTGACGATACTGTTAATGCTGGGTCAGTACGCCACGTGATTACTCGTCTGCCAAATTCACCAGCGTCACATCACCTCAATACAATGCTTTTGCAACAAAGTAAACAAACAACTACATCACACACAATGTAGAGCGTCTCGCCCAAGATGCAGACCCCAACATCTCTCCACAGTCTCTGCATCCAAAACCCCTGGCTCTACAAGCACCCGCTCGCATGGACCGCACAGCACATCGGCCTTGTGGGCTGCAGCTTCTACCATGTCAATAACAATAACAGCGCCCTGGAGCAAGAGTTGTAAAACACCATCGGCTACCATGACCAACATGTCCGACACTTTACTTGCCAAGCTCGACGTTTTCGCTCTCAACTCTGCGCTCTCCACGAAAAGAAGCGCCATCACCGAGCTGCTCGTCTTCCCCAGAGGCGTTGGGCCAGGGAATAGTGCGTTTAATCCTACAACGGTGCACTTATGGCAGTTATCAATAGGGATACTTGGATAGGTGCGGGAAACAGCAATGCAATATCTAGGTTGGATACGGGAGTAGGAGACGCAGAGACTATCAAGGCGCGGTCAGATCAGCAGAGTAACAGCCAAAGGCCACCGAGGGGGATATCAGAATCATAAGCAAAGCCGGTGAAAGCTACAGCGACATGAAGATGACGATATTTAATATCGTCGCATGGAGAGAGCGCGTGGTCGGATTGGCTGCGATTATCTTGGATTGAAAATCAAATCAACGTGATCAAGAAAAGCCTGGTCGCGGCATTGGCGCAACTTGAAATTTCGCGCATTGATACCTGATAAAAAAAACTCCGATAGGCTCTATCTCAAGGTACTTGAGGAAAGCGTGTGATTGACATGAAACTAAAAGTAGATCTGCTAAGCCGCTGACGAACCAGGTACCTTTTGTCGTAACTCGTTTCATCACTACAAATGCGGTAAAGTTCTCCGCCTTACGTTGACGCTATGAGTCATAATGCAAAATGATTTGTTGATCTGATTGGCCCATTGCTACCCCTCTGGAGCTACCAAGCTTCAAAGACCCCAGCTCCATTGACAGCTCATCAAAGAGAAAAACGTGCTATAACAGATATTTCATTCATTATGGCGGCCTTGAAGAATTAAACAACGCCTCTTTGCACAGAGCGTGTGATTCTATTCACGCATCCTCTCTGTACCTAGTTAATGTTGTTCATGATAGACAAACGCCATCTACTCCACAATAAGTACGCGATCCTCCATGGCATCCAAAAGTCTACACATCCCTGATTCCACTAGAAAGCTCAAGCAATGAGCTCATTCTACCGACCCTCGACAAAGACCACGGCCCAGGCCGCCATGGCCAAGCTGTCTCCCGCCGAGCGAGCAGCTCAACAAGAAAGCAATATCAATATCCTGCGCGCCAGCATCGAGCGCACCCTCTGGTGTCTAGATCCCGATTGCGACTTGGCTATTCAACTCCGTGAGACGATGCGCGAGATCCAACGTCATTCTCTCACCTCTATTCTTTCAGAAAAGAAGTCCAAGTCTCGTCTGCAGTCGCCACCTCGCTCACCCCAAGCTTCATTAGACGATGACAGCGTGGCACCCGACGAGGTCTTTGAGCCGAGCTCTCCGCTTCATCGCGCCCAACTTCGCCGCGGCATCAACAAGAGCCCGGTCTGTAGAGTCTCCGCCCGCAGTTCTCCCCTCCGCCGGGACCAACTCCCCAGAGCCGAGAGTGGCTCCAACCTTCGCCGGGCCCAGATTCTCCCCAGTATTGAGAAAGAGTCGGATCATACCTCGGATCAGACAAGCCCAGCGATGAAATCTACTTTTGAAAATACTCACGAGAAGGAGTCAAGTGCCGCCACAAAGGAAACTAGTGAGATCAACACTTCCCCAGGGGGATATCAGTCACCAGCAAAGAAGCGACCTGCCGAGGACGAAAGTGAAGCATCACCTGTTGCGAAACGCGTCAAGAGCTGGCTAAATCAGCTTACAGGCGGATACATGGAGTCAACATGACGCGTCAGAGTTGGCCAAGAGGATATAGATGCAGACCAGAGTCGGCATCTTCATAATGACTGCTTGTTGACATTTTTAAGTTCTCGAGCTACAGCAAAAAATATTGATACCAGTATGAGATGGGATTGGATGGAAACGGGGAGCTGCACGTGGCAAAACAGGATTTGGTTGAGAAGTTGTGAATACCCTTAGAGAGGCAGAGAAGAATTTTAACAAGAGATGGGTGTTATGGATAGATGGAAAAGAGGACCGAATATGGTTAATGTAATGGTTTCTTTTGTTATTTTTTTGTACCATTGTTAAGATACCACGCGCAAGCAAGGAGAAAAAGTCCCCACGGGACCTAAAAATTGTGATAAGCGCTCTATTGCTCGAGTTGAGCACATCAAAGATGGTTAAAAACACCTTGTTTTTCATTACCAATACAGTGGCGGTGAGCTAGTTCAATACGTACCGTACCACCAAGCATCCCAGAAATAAAATGGTGTTGGCCGCATTCTCAACGGCTGCTTTCCATCGCGCTAGACTCAATTGAGTGCCATCAGCCACACTCTCTAAGCCACACCCAAGCTACGCAGTCTTTCTCAATTTTACGGTTAATTCTGATTGGTATGATGGTCAATTCGTCGCTGGAGTTTGCTGTTCGAGGCCCGGTCAGACAGATCGGGGTTTTCTTTTGTTCTTCTTTTTAGTGAGGCTAATGTCCTTGAAGGAGACTACATATTATATATTAGTTCCTCTAGGATCAAGGTAAAAACCGGATATTGAATCTCGTATCGATGAAGAGACTGTGCGATATTGTCGATCTTTGCCTGACAGAGCCAAGCTAACTGGGGCACTTTGACATCGCAGCATGGATACGATGGCAGTAAAAGGAAAGCC
The DNA here is from genome assembly GCA_013623665.1 of Fusarium sublunatum. NCBI lineage: Eukaryota > Fungi > Ascomycota > Sordariomycetes > Hypocreales > Nectriaceae > Fusarium > Fusarium sublunatum. The sequence continues at coordinate 24,051 of JABFFF010000048.1, forward strand.
AAGAGGAATGACGAGGAGATAGCGCCTAATTGGGCAGGTCGGTCCAACAGCAATGCAACTCTAAACGGTTTCTCGTATCCAAATTGTAACCTCAGGATATCATACCCTTGTGAATATATCGTCTGAGGTATAAAAGCCATGGGTACGGTACTCGTGACTTGGCTCTGTTCTGTCCGCTAAAGTTGCAAGGCAGGATCGTTGTGACTGTAGAACTGGCACTATTATGAGGCTCAACACTCTAATCGGACGTACGCTGTTTGCGTCAACACTGGCTGTATCCCAAGCTCTAAGCTTCTGTGGAAATGAGAACGATCAAATCGTCGACCAACAGGTTCAATCTCTTGCAAAAAGGCAAAGCAATGAGACGCATCTCATCGATGTCTATTTCCACGTGGGCAGTACTCATGCAAACAAAGATTTGATAAGTGACGAGACTCTGGATACACAGGTTTGTACATATTCCAGTTGGACTCTTGGCAGCCGACTCACAAATGACAGTTTGATCTCCTACGACGTGTCTTTCTTCCACACGGCTTTGACTTCAAGCTCGTCAACACATCGCGTATTGTCGATGATGTTGTTGGCAAGGGCTTCTATGGCCAAGATGGCGGGATTGAGGATTTCGACGCATACCTAGCGTTTATGAAAGCCAACAGAAGAGGAGGCTACGACTCGCTCAACATTTACTTTTTCAGCGATCTCATCTCTGGACTTGGTGGACAGTGCAACCTACCATCTCCAGGATCATCAAATCCCGAGTATAACAACTACTGGTTAGATGGCTGCATGCTCAACGCAAACACCATGCCAGGTATGCCTGCCCAAGGCGAGGATAGTACCGACGAGCCACGCAAGGGACACGTGGCAATTCACGAAGTCGGCCATTGGTTTGGTCTCTTGCACACTTTCCAAGGCCGTCCTTGCGAGGCTATCAATGACCAAGTCAGTGATACGCCAGCGCAGTCCAGTGCCTCAATCGGGTGTCCTGTTGGGAGAAATTCGTGTCCGGACTCTCCAGGAGAAGATCCAATCCATAACTATATGGATTATTCTGATGATTCATGGTACGTAAGAGTGTTATTGATTTTTATGGATTATTTAGACCATGCAGCTAATAGCTTGACAGCACAAACGAGTTTACGCCTGGTCAAATTGAAAGGATGCGGTACCAGTTTTCACTTTATCGACGGTGGAACCAATAAATGATGACATGATTCTCAGGAGGATTGATGATATGAATTTAAGCACAGTATACTTGAGTTTTGATTTGGGTTACATAGTTGAATACAGTTGGTTAAGGCATAGTCACTTCAGCTTTTACAAACAAAGGACCATGATGGTGGCTTGAGGAAGTGGCCTCGACTTCTAGTGTCCCCCACAACCACAATGAAAAACTGGGTTTGAAACTGCATATCTTGATCTATCCTTTTGCGATATGACTAAGATAAAACCAAGAAATAAAATAAAAATAAACAACAAGGTCCAACGCCAATTTAGCCCCGATTAGCGACAGATACAGCCGAGCACTATTCCACTTACAGTACCTGCAATGCCCAACACCGAGTCTCGATCCAAACGCCTCATATTTTCCGAGATGAGTTTGCTGTGTGCCGGGTGATTAGAGCTTGGCAAAGAAGCCCTGGCATGAGATCGACCGACCTGTGGCTCTTGGTGAGCAAGTCACCGAGAATCATCTTCGAACACCACCATCTATTGTTCCTCGGGCTGAGCCTCGTAGCGTCCAACGCTAGCGTCTTCCAGAAATCGCCAACATCGGCGCTGCAATCTCTGCCCACCACAACAACCCGGAAGACATCCGCAACAAGCGTCAGCGTCTCGCCCAATACCGAATTCAGCGCGAGCAGCTCGCTCGTGAATGCGAAACTCTCCCAACCGAACTCGAACACAAACATGAGACGCTCCGTGGGCCGAATCTCCAGACTGCTGAGATGGAGGCTGAGATGGAGGGTCCAGGGCCTAGAGCCTGCCGAGGCCTTAACTTTGGGAAGGGAGTGATGGTTATCGATGTTGAAGACCATTATGTTAAAGGGTAGTTAAGTTACGATGCGATATCAGATACTGGTAGCAATAGATTTGACAAACAATTTTTGTAGCTAGACTTCCTCGCTGGAGTGTAGAATTAATACCGGTATGAGAAATCGGTAAAGGAATAAGTCCATTCCACCTACAATATCATCATCCCCTGAATCATAGGAAAATGTTGGAAATGCCTAAATGTCAGACAGTCTTGCAAATTCCCACGGGTCAGCCTTCATGTTTGAAGCAATGGCTGATGGGTCATGAGAATTGTAACTCCGAGTAAAAATGATACCCTATTGTTCTGCAACAGACAATTGCAAGCGATACCGCAGTCTTATTCCTTATAATCCATCCTAAATGACAGCGCACGTAAAAGACCCATGTTGATCTCCATCAAATATGAGTTTCTATTGAGTATTGATATTGTGTTGAAGAAAACAGCGGTGCTATTCCCACTGGGCTGCCCTGATCTCGACTTATAGGGTATATTACATCGAAATTGAGGATTAAAGGTGACTAGGAAAACAGCAAGACGTGAGCAATACTGATAATCAAATAGAGAACCATCAGAATATTCCAAGAAGTCCTTCTATGTAGGCTTCCAGTGAGTGGATATTGCAACTAACATTGGCGTGACAAGCATTATTTGCAGAAGACATTTGTGTATTCAGCTGACCAAGAGATGTCTAGTAGTATATCATACTTCATAGGACAGAATTCTACCTAGACTATAGTGGCGAGTTTCTATAGTGATATCAGAGCTATGTGTATTAGGACAAGTCTATTGATATATCAAGTGAGAACAGCCGATACAAGAGTGCCATGTATTGGAAACTCACTTGGAGCAGCAATGGTGCGTATCTGGAAAACGTGGAAGCATGCGTGAGATCTAAAATACGCTTCAAATGTGATAACTGGTCCTTGGATTTGCTGCGGGGACAAACATATTCTTGTGCAAGGAATGTCATTCCATCGCGAAATCATACACCCTATCGGCCAACCATAGAGTGTCTCAGCATGATTGTCCTTTGCTCAGCGATAAATCGGCTTATATGTGATCATATCACGGATAAGGGACGTGTACGATCTATGCGTGCTTGTGACGCTAAACAATTGGATGAACAAAAGGCCGTAGCTATTGGGGCACAAATAATGTCGCGAAGGTTAAATCTATATACGTTCCTGGAAGCCAGATAATATACAAGAACTCAATGCTTTAAAGGAATAACAGCAGCACAGAAAGATGCGACAAAGCAGGGTCAGCACCCTGAGCCTAAATCATGTTGATCGCACCCAGCTCTCCACAAGAGCCTGGATCTGATGACTGTTCTTCTCCATAAACATCATATGGCCATTACCATGGATTCCTACTTGGCCAAGCTCAATGTGCATGGTCTTTTTGCAGCCAGCCTGTTGGAGATACCTAGCAACGCAGTAATCGTAGGGCATGTGGTAAGAAGCTTCGGCAGTGAGGATGAGGATGGGCTTCCTCTGGAGGTTGACGAGACGGCGGGGTGCAGGCTTCTTAGCTTGGAGGATGCACTCGACATAGTCCTCGCCTCTGTTGGGCTGAACCTCCTGGACGAGGTCGGTAGATGGGTCGCTGACAGGCGGGCTGTAGGTGATGGGGATATCAGTGAGACCCCATGCTCGGGCTTTACCAGTGCTGAAGACGGCGTTTCTGAATGGGGGACCAGAAGGCTCAAGGAGAACCAAGCCCTTGGTCAGCTGCGGTCGAGCGTCTGCGAGGAGAATCGGCATGATACCACCCTGACTATGTCCAATGATAATAGCAGGCTTGCCGATCTTGTCGAGAAGAGCAGCGCCAGCAGCCTGGACGGTCTCTTGCTGATACGTCTCGTTGCCGATGAACTGGACATTGGAGCTGTAGAAAGCATCAAAGATGGGGTCTCCTCGCATTCCGGTACCGGGCCACTGAGTATGCTTCTTGGCCTGGGGCCAGAGGTTCAAGTCCTTGCCGGCAGTGAATCGTGACTCGATGATTTCTGCCGAGTAGGTCGAGGGTTTTGCGGCTCCATAGGCGGGAGCCCATGCTGATCGCCCTCGGAGTGTTTGATCGACGAGATAAACTTCGTAACCCTGGCTGATGAACTGCGAGGCCCAGCCACGGCCGCCATCAGGCTTATTTAGGAAGTTCTAATCAAGGGTTAGCGGTGTCAAGTGGCTGCTCAATGGTTGACTTACGGTGCCTGTTTGCGCTTGACCATGGATAAACACAATGGGCGTCTTCTTGCAGGGGCCATGAACTGGGACAAGTTTCTCGACGTACATCTGGTCGCGGAAGATGTCTCCCCCTGCTCCGTCGCTGACATATCCTCCACCAACATAAAAGTAGGATCGGATAGAAGGAACTTCACCCTCGTGTGCGGCAGAGAGTGTCGCAGCCGCAGCGACCAACAGGGACGTGAAACGCATGGCGGCGGGCGAAGCAATGCAGGAGTGAGACGATGGACGAGGGAGCGCGGTTGAAAGAGGAAATCGAATGGAAAAAGCCAGCGAAAAAGGATAAAATAAATGCATGGGGGCTGACTTAGTATATGCAGGGGCCGTCAATGCTTCCCAGCTAGCGGATGGGGGCTGTAGGGGACCATGATCCGTGATACCCTCTTCTGAGATGACATTCTTGTCACTCGTACCATCAAATTTCGGCAGTCGGAGAGATCCTTGCAAGGGATTAGGTAAAATGCCGCAGAGTGAGTAACGGCCTCTTTACCGAATCAGTAACATATATCCACCATGTTGGATAGGCCGTGTCACTCAGTTGGTCCACAAATGTCGCCTCACATGCATATCAAGTCATGTGTTGAGATTGCTGTTTCCATGCTCAAGTCCCCAAGATCTAATAGAGTTTCGCTAATCAATGCATAACATAACATAGTCATGCAAATACTGTCGAGCATCTATCTCTTGGCGGCTCTTCACCAGGTGCCGCACTCCCGACTACATGTCACAGTCAAATCACGATCAACAACCGATCAACAGCTGCACAACTGGCCCGTGCCTGTCAATAACTGAATACGTATATCCGCCTATCATGTTCTAGATTCTTTACAGTGGGCGTAGTGCTTTATAGTGGACTACGGAGCACGGCCAGAATCACGCGTAATAACCGGGGGAGCTTTCAACCCACAATAGTTTACGAGAAATAGGGACATCAAAGGTCAAGTGGCAAGAAAGCCTAGTGTTTCCAGCTCGTCATGGCCGAAGGATCTCCTTAAGACCAATTAATTACCCGCACTCGCGAGCAGCTACGGATCACCTTCTTTTCTTCCCGCTCTGGAGCGAGAGTTGCAATGGACGATCCTACCCTCTTTGTTCACTGGTTCTTCAGCATTCTGGCCCTAGTGGTCATGAAAACACGCCTCATATGGAGAAAAGTGCTCGGGCAGCCTTTCAACATGGGCGATTATCTCACTGCTGCTGCGTGCGTCTGCTGCATGGTGAGGCTTGCACTTATCCACGTCGTCTTGATATGGGGAACCAACAATATGCCCGCCCACGTCCGACAAACGACCGACTTTACAGAGACAGAGCTTTACCAGAGAGAGATCGGGAGCAAATTCGCGATAGTTAATCGTGTCTTCTACAACTCCTTGTTAGTGGTTCCTTGTCTACAGCCTGATACGGCACTGACATGCATCCAGCCTCTGGTTACAGAAACTCGTTCTTCTCGATGTCTACCGACGACTATTACTCGGCGTGCAGTATGAACGAATCATTATAATTACATTTCTCGTCGTCTTCTTCGCAACCTACATTGTCAGCCAAGTCACAACGTTCATCGAATGCAAACCCTTCCATTTGTACTGGCAAGTGGTTCCAGACCCTGGTAAGACCCAGAATTCGACATCCGAGACAAAACTGACCGAGATTGAAAGGATCTTGCGCCAAGGCACAAGTGCAGCTCATTGCTGTTGGTGTCCTCAATATCATCACCGACTTGATGCTCCTCCTCGTCCCGATACCGCTATTCTTCTCGCTCAAAACATCTTGGAAGCGAAAACTACGACTCTACGTCCTATTCACTCTCGGTATATTTATCGTCTTGATCACAGTTATTCGTCTGCCGATCAACCTCACCAACAAGGACAGTCAATTCAATCGTACAACATGGGCAAGCACCGAGCTTCTCACGGCCACGATTGTCGTGAATGCACCTACAATATACGGATTTTGGAACAAAAAGAAACAGAACTCGTCATATGTTCATACTCAAGAGCACAAACCTAGTCGAAGAAGAACATTGGGAACTGGCGCGGGAGACGGGAATTATCACGCCCAGTCTTATGCTCTTGGTTCAATCCATCACGAGAGAGACTTGTCTGATGGTATCTTGCGAACCCAAGAGATTACTATTAGTGAATATGTCGATTTTGAGAAAGCGACCAAAATGAAGGCTACATCGAGGGACCAGATAGAGGTCGCATCGAACTCAAGTCAGCGGAGTATATTAGCCGAGTCCAAATAATCCTAGTGGACAGCGAGTTACGTCTTAAATCATGGAAGTTCAAGGTGCCCAAACAGTTCGTCTATAATGTCCCTACAAGCTCAGAATTCTGCATTATTACAGTCTCTTGTAACGACGTACGTTTGATGTTATTACATACTATCAGATATAGCCTCAACTCCTGGTAAACACTCACAGGGCTACCGTTACACCCAATTCAATATAGAGTTCACCAGGGTGTGAAGCTTCGGTAAGATACCCGAGCACGGTATAAAGACCAATACCACCCTATATTATCAAAAGATGAAGGTGGGGTCCCTCTCCCTCTGCTGGCAAGGTAAATAACTGTATCTGTCAGCTGAGTAGAGTATACTTGAGTACACTGATGGAACCTACGGTGTTTACATCCTCAGTAGCCCTACATTCTGTGGTCCGAGACAATGCATTTCCTTGATGTCTATATAAGAATACTCTCCGTAAAAGGCAGCGTGTATGACGCCCAGTAGATGATAGATGATCATGCTGTCGGTCACATAGAATTTCATGGGTCTGTCTCACCCTCTGGTGATGTCGGTGCAAAGAGCGTATAATGACCAGCGAAGTGAAAGTCGGGATATATTCACTAGACCTTTGGTTTACACAGAAAAACTTCGAGAGTACTGCTGATGCAAGAAAGCAGTGATCTCGAGGGTCATGTAGTTGGTCATTTGTGAAGTGGATTGTCCTTGGAGAATACTGTAATAAGCTGTCCTTGTAATATTTTATACTAACTTTATAGACCCATGTGGGGCCCAAAAGTATAAATATATCATCAGAATTAAGTAGAGGATTCATAAAAGTAACTATTATATTAGTCTGTGAGTGATAAGGCTTCTATCAGTGGGTACACAGCAAGCTACAAGGAAACGTGAACGTTGGCGACGAGTGAAGATTTACTTTATATACGCAAGGCAAGGTGGTTAAGTCGAGTTCTCTATGAAGTTTCTACATAGCAAGGAATCATTCTTATATTTAACCGAGGACATCAACCTCGCACTCCTGAACCACTTTGGTATCAAACCCCAAGCAATTCTGCAGCAGAGATCACACTCAGAAACTAAATAAGATTCCCTGTAGTATGGAATAAAAGCTCTATAGTATTCTAAAGACAGAAGTATCTGCCTCCCTCTGGCCGACTAACTTACGTCTACTGTGACTCTGACGGACAATAGCTGGCACTGCGACAGCTTCACTCGCCAATCCACGTGACTATGCGCTTCGTCACGCTCGAGATAAACAAACGCAAGCTTCACCAACGTTTGCTTTGCTTTGATCCTTTTCCTTCTTTCTCTATCCATCTCTTCATCCTTTCATCTCTTGATCATCTTGCCTTCAGCGACTTCATCTTGTATCATCCCTCACTCTCATCTTGACTACACTCCGCACCTCTTCAAAATGGACAATATCCCCCAAGGCCCTCCTACTGATTTCGAGGTTCTTTCCGAGCAGTTCGGTCGCTTCAGAAACATCGCTGCCATCAGCGATGCTGGCGCTATCTTGCTGGCGATTCAGGGCCTTTCCCGGCAGATCACCGACGTCCAGACCTCTATGACTACTGTTAAGGAGGATGTCAGCAACATCAAGACTGATATCGTCAATATCAAGGCCGACATCGTCAACCTCAACGCCAAGGTTGACCGAGTCGACGCCAAAATCGATCGGGTCAACCTTGAGCTCAACACCAAGATTGACCAAGTCAGTCACGATCTCAACGCAAAGATCGATCAAAAGTTTGACGACCTCGGCAACAGAATGTCGCGCTCGTAAGTCTTCCCTGTCCTTCGTATCAGTCCATACTGGCACTTTTCACTCCAGCCAAGCGAACGATATCGCCCGCCTCGAGAACAGCACGCACTACTGCCCATCGCCCCGAGTCCCGAATCGTCGCCCTGCGCAGTATCTACACCGGCCAGGCCATCGATCACTTCCCTGTCACGGTCAACCAGGTGAACCGTCTCTGGTGAGTCGCTTCGTGAGTCTCCGTCACGTTGCCCTGTCATGGACTATACTGACGTTACTCACATGAAAGATGTTCGCACCGGCGACATTCTCCGTGAGTTGGGCCTTGCCGACGAAGGCGAGCCGACCGACAAGAAGCGTCGACTACTCCGAGCTATCGGCGTGGTGACCCAAGTCTCTTCCTAGACTTGACAGGATGTACTGTGATTTGGCTTTCTGGATAAACCAAGTTGGGTTGAACGAAATGATTGGAGCATAGGGGTCGGTTGTATATGAGCACGATGATAGCCATGACTTCCGGAACGGTCATGGAGACCTTTGGATGCACATTGAACTGGAGTTTGGTTTCTGATAACCTTTTTCTTTTTTTTTTCTTTTTTCTTTTTGCTCAAGACTCGGTGCCGCAGTTGACTAGATAGCAAAAACAAGAAGCACGACACACAGCTAGCTTCTTGTGTGTGCTTAGAAAGACCTAGACGGTCCACCCAGACCTTTGACACAAAGTATATGTATTCAATCCGTGGCAGAGAAAAACCTGTGTCGCGCATAGAGTTCATAGGTTGAACATTAATGTCAACGTCTTTACACGTTGGAACGACAGCTTCTTGGAGCTTCTATTTTATTTCTGGTTTTGGAAAGCAAATAAGATGTCAGATCTCAGGGATTAACACTAGTCTGCAAGTTGGAAGCTTTAAGAGCCTGACATATCTCAGTTCTTAACCTAGGACGTAGTCTTATCCATAGTCGTAGGATACTTGCTTCTGGTTATTCCGGTTAGTATACAAGTCTTCCTTCTCTAAAAGAAATGCTATTGTGTATTTGCTGCTTTTGCATGGAACCCACGACTCAGACCTGTCTGACAATTCTTAAAAGCCTTGCTATTTAGAACTATACACTACAAAGATTGAAGGAGAAGTAAACGAATTATGCGAACAATGTTTTGTTTTGATGGTCCTCGTAAGTTAGCTATCGTTATTCATGTTTGGGAAGACCTGCCAAAAGAATTCATGCTAAAATCGACACAAGCCTGACCGTATGAACAGACGCTTGGTACATTCGATGATGGACAGTCGTCTAGGATGGTCTTGAAGCTGGCCACAAAATAAACTTGACCCAAAAGTAAGACAATTCATGACATAAACCTATGCTGGGATCGAGAATGAGGTGTTCAGTGATTGTTAACTTGGACATGTTCTCTGTTCATTGCAAAGCATTCAATGTTGCGAACAGCACACTCAACTCGATTGCCGAGCAATGCTCCAATGCGAGTGTATCTACTGGAAGCTCCCGAAAGATGTGTATAAGATGTCGAAGATGTGCCAACTGGGAAAACCTCATTCTACCTACAATCACCTCACACAATCACAACCTGCAACGCATCTTTACAATTTCGCAAAAGTAACCTCTAGAAAAACGAAATTACCCTTTCAGAGTCGTCTCTATCATTTAACCGCCATCATGGACCATCTCAAGTCTCGCATCACCGCCTTGAAGGCAGGATTGTCAAAGTTGCGCACCACAGACTCCTCCTCTGAGTCTGTACCCAGCGAGACCCAGGGCCAAGGCAACCAATCTGGGCTTGTCTTAGTCCGAGGGAATGCAGATGCGCCACCCATTTCTAAGAAATCTATATTAACCAGCCGAGGAGATGAGGACTCTTCCTACTCTCGCTTGGATTCTCGGTACAAGCAAAGCGACTGGATATCTGGTAAGCCCCCTCGCCACGCGTTAAGTTTCTCAGAAGGCTTTTTACAGTATGTCTGTGAAGCCCACTACTGGTGTCCTGAGGAGTTCCCTGTCTTCGTTCTTCGACAATCCCATGCTACCGAGTGCCCATTGGGAGAAACTTGCACTGATTGGGAATTGTTCCGAAGGGTGGTGCTCCCTAAAGACGCTGAAAGTGTCGAGCTGGAGCTGATCTGTATTGACGCTTCTAATGCTATGGGGAATATCAGCAGTTATGAGAGGGGTGGTATGTGGAGTTCACATGATGATCCTATCAGCTGCCAGCCTTGTCAGTTGTTTAACAACTTGAGACCTGATCTGAGCGTTGTGAACAAGGCAGGGTATGAGGTGGTCTTGTGCCGACTTATCGACAAGAGTATGAGTGATGTTACGTGGACGGATCAGTATGGAAGGCTACTTGCGCGAATGAGTGACTAGGTGGAGGAGTAGGAGAGGTTGGCGGAGGAGTACTTTGCTAAGTTTCTGGCCAACTAGGCAATTTGGATTTCAGTAGAGGTTTATGAGCTGGCGTTTGGGTTCATCTCTAGGTATTGGCGTATTATGGTAATCCGTCTGTCTCTGTCAAGTATGACATGCGACCAACAGCTTGTCTAGATTTATCTGGCTCATGTATGTAACACGTTTACGAGAGTTGCGTTATTAATGTGCTGAGGAAGACCTCGGATGGTCTATTGTCTATGACCAGGTGTTGATTTGCTGTTCAGTAACGTTTATCGGACATCCATTTCTGTTTGAAACGGGGTTGAATTGCGCAAACCGCTCATCCTGTGCCATAGGGATAGGATGGCCTATCTAGTGAAGAGATCTTGGTTCAATTCTTGGCCACCGTCAGCTGCAACTTTATGCACGCCTATGTTTACAGCTTCTACGCCGAACGGCACTCTGGGTAAGCGTTTCCCGGGCTGGGAAAGCTGTTGATCTGATAACGATTCCGCATCTGTCTAAAGCCCGGGGCTAGAGTCACAGCCGACTGTCAACTGCTTAATCTTTGACCGGATCGCGCCGAGAAAAGCTAAAGTGTATACCCACAGCCTAGCAAGGATGATGAGGGGCTTCTCGGCCAATCTAAAGAGCAAATTTTATGAGTTTGCAAGCCCAAGTGGACTTTCCGTCGAGGTGTATCCAGTATACGGTTAAAACGGGGATAACAAAGATCTGAAGGCTCGGGCGTGAGGGACCAATTAATTCTGGATAGATACCCGGGCAACTGGTTTTAATTAACCCTCAATGGTCAGTGTTAACCTGGAACTACAGTGTTCATTCGCCGGAATACGGGCTTTGCAGGGCATGAAGTGCTGGGAGTGACTAGCTATAACGAAAAAGACTATAGTCCAAGACGCTAGAGTGAGGATCACCTCCCTCTTCCAGGATATGAACCGATGCATCTAAATTCCAGGCCAATGCAGCTCCACGTAAAACTGGCAACCAGCTCGTACCGAGTTTACTCAAAAACGAGTCGTAGCTGTGAGAGGATCTTTGATGTCCATCCATCTCCATCTCTCATCATGCTCAGCAACACTGCCCTCAGCTTGCTGTCGCTGACGGCTCTATGGCTAAACCCTACCAGCGCTACAACAGGATCGAAGCTGGGCTGCCACGCACTCAAGCATGCTTTTCCCGCCGAGACATTCTGGCCAAAAGATCGAGTTTACGAATATGAGTCGCAAGACTTCTGGTCCAACAACCAGATCCTCGCTCCCGCTTGTGTCTTCCGTCCAACTAGTCCAAAGCATGTTGCCAAGGCTGCTTTGTTAATGGGCACTAGCCTTACATCATTTGCTGTGCGTGGAGGAGGGCATATGGCTATCACAGGTGCCAACAACATCGATGGAGGCCCGCTCATCGTCATGTCCAATTTGACCACGCTTGAGCTGGCTGAGGATAAAAAATCTGTCTGGGTTGGACCTGGTTTGGACTGGGGCCAAGTATATCGCTACCTAAGCCAGCACAAACTTGCGGTCGCTGGTGGTCGTCTAGCTCCAGTCGGTGTTCCAGGTCTGCTACTTGCCGGAGGCATCAACTTTCACGGAAACCAACGTGGGTGGGCGGCAGATAATGTTCTCGAGTACGAGCTTGTGCTCTCGAGCGGCAAGATAATCTCAGTAACTTCAAAATCTTACCCAGATCTCTTCTGGGCTCTCAAAGGCGGTTCCAACAACTTTGGCATTGTCACCAAGTTCAGGCTCGCCACTTTCCCATCGGATCAGATTTATGCTGGTATTTACAGCGTCACTGATATCCCTGGATTCTTAAAGGTATACACCCTCATAAGCGTGTCTTCTCGTGTGGCTAACGAAGACAACAGGCTGTGGCTAATTTCTCAGCCTTCAACACTGACCCTCTTGCACACATTGTTCCTCAGGTTATTGCGGTTGACGAAGAGACCACTATTGGTGGTGCGATTCTCTTCTATGATAGCGATTCCAACCCCGAGCCCGAATGCTTCAGGCCCTTCTTCGACCTTCCCGCTATTTCTAGCACGTTTGAAAAGAAGACACTGGCTGAATTTGCAGATGAGACTGGCCAGTTAGTGGCGCCAAAGATCAATGATCAATTCATCGCCGGTACCACAACGGGAAAGACATACGAAGAGATACTTAAGGGAATACGGATTGTGAATGATGGCTTTTTCAATGCCCTTCCCAGTCTGTACAAGGTCCTTCCCGCCGAGAACCGTGTGCTCATTTCTGTTGACTGGCAGCCTCTGGATTCTCTGTGGGAAAAGGCTTCCAAAAAGTACAACCCTGGAGGCAATGCACTTGGCGTAGATGTCGCGTCTAAGGGCACGTATATTGCCTGGGCAGAGGTTGTTGAGTGGAGTGGTGACGAGCACAACGACGCAGTCTTTAAGTGGATTGAGGATACTACATGGGCCATTGCCAATGCCACGGTTGATGCTGGCCTTTATGATCCCTTCACTTATATGGGAGATGCCGCCGGGTTTCAGAACGTGTACGATGGCTATGGTCAAAAGAACAAGAAGGGGCTGCTTCAGATCTCTCGAAAGTACGATCCACTGCGAATCTTTCAGAAATATTGGCCAGGCGGTTTCAAGATTGGATATTAGATTTTATCACACTATTCTTAATACCATGATCAAAAGATATAGTGCAGCTACGAGCCACAATAGGGACCATATTGAGCCTTTTTTACATGGGGCTGTTGCTTATCCGCGAGCTGTGAAGCTGATATTGGTGTAATCTAATGCGAGTGAGTGGTTGATCTTGTCTATCAGTCTTGGCTGCTTCATCAACCGAGGCAGGGACCTACTTGTCCCCTACCTCAGCCAGGACTATCATCTATTGTCCTCTGTACAAGTCTCATGCACCAGGGCCAGGTGAGGCCATCAGCTGAGGCGGGACCTTGGCTTCTGATGGGCGCTGCAGCTCATCGGGGTCACGTGACCAGTCATCTCGTCTTGATTTGACCTTGATGCATGCTGATATTTGACATTAAAACACTTAAACTACCTACGATTCGAAATATAGAAATAAATATAAAAAGAGTAGATTCTAAGGCCAAGTCTCGCGAGTATTTGATAGCTTATTTTTAAGTTTCATGTAATCTTGTCTCCGCTCTAAACCAAGAAATTGGGAGAGACGAGATACATTCTTCTTGCTAATACCGGTATTCCTAGTAGCTCTCCTCGAGAATAGTTGTCCCAGATTAGTAAAAGAGTCCTTTTGAGAATGCAAATCGACGCACGCTCTTTACTTTGTCACGCACCATCTTGACGTAGTAGTTGCTGTTGGAACCTCGCATGAGCCCTACTACCTGGATGAGCTGTCAATCACAAAGTGTGACCCCAGCGTCGTATTTCAGTTGCGTGATTGGCAACGCCAGACCAGCCCCAAAGCAAAGTAACCCTACTTGCATATAGGCCGTAGGGGTATTAGAGTGCAGCTTCCGCGCTTCCGCCTGTCGATTTACCACAATAGAATATTAATGGTAATTTTGACTCGTTATTCGCACCTATGAGATGCCCTCAAAACCTTGTTCTCAATCCCAACCAACTACCAACGTGTGGCTAGTGTACGTTGTATGCTCCTCGTTACCGCTGTAATCTGTACTCCAGCCGGCTTTGCTGGAAACTTTGGTTAAATTTTCGAGTGACAGCCTACACCAACCATTATCAGATTAGGTTGTTGTGTTTAGATGACTATGCAAATTGTCCGCCGACTCTTGCTTCATGGTAGGCTTGTGATGTGTATAACCGGCTTCTTTGCCGTCTCTTCCCACAACCCCGGGAAATCATATCATGCCTGCAAGAGAATAACTCTAGTTCGACTGAAGGGTCATAAAGTTCAGGTACCCACATCGGTTCCATCTAAGATTGCAAAAGGGTCGTCGTTGTGTTCGCTTATCCTTCCCTTGACCCCGCGTCACCCGATGACCCTTAGCACAACGATTGACGATAATTGGTAGTGGATCCATGACAATGAACTGACTAACCTTGATTCTTCGGTACTGCAACGTCTAACGTGTCTAGCGTGTACACCGACTTCTAAAGACAGGACCAACAAACACCTCACTGAGTAGAGATTGGTCGTGATGGGGACTGGAGACTGAGCCGGTTCTTACAAGCATATCCTAGCTAGTACGGACTAACTAGTGGAGTAGACAAGGAGGGGGCAGTGAACGGTTCAATGTCCTGATGTGGTGGTTCATGCGCTGATTACCGGGCGTATTCTTGCAGTCTGTCCGTGCTTTGTATGTTGTGCTTATACGTGCCCATGTCCATACCTACTTTGTCTTCCAACGTTTCCTCGAGCTGTATCCGTGCAGTTTTCTGGAATGAATCTCTGAGAACATCTTTCTTTATCCAATTCTCTACTACACCATGACTTCCAATGTATCACAATGGCGAGAGCCAATTGCCATTGTGGGCATGGCTTGTCGTCTCCCTGGCGGCATCGACAAGCCATCAGACCTATGGGACCATGTTCGAGCAGGACGTTCATCAGCCACGCCGATACCCAAAGATCGGTTCAATGCCGAGAACTTTCTATCCATGGATCCTAATCAGAAGGGAGCTCAGGCGTTTAGAGGTGCCCACTTCGTCAAGAGGGACATCAAGCAGTTCGATCACAAGTTCTTTGGTATAAGCAAGGACACAGCAACAGCCATGGATCCTCAGCAAAAGCAACTGCTCGAAGTTGTGTACGAATGCCTCGAGTCAGCCAATATTTCCATGGAAAACATCTCAAAGTCCAAGATTGGCTGCTATTGTGCCATGTTTGTGAGCGATTATCATGATATGCTGATGCAGGACCCTGAATATCTCCCCACCTTTATCGCTATTGGAACAACACGGACTATGCTTGCAAACCGCATTAGTCATGCTCTTGATCTTGGTGGGCCAAGGTATTTTATACCGACACGTGTAATTCATCACGATACTGACACTTGATATATAGTGTTACCATCGACACAGCCTGTTCCGGCGCTCTGGTGGCCCTGCATCTTGCCTGCCAAGCACTGCAAGCTGGAGAATGTGACGGGGCTGTGATTGGTGCATCCAATCTTTTTCTCAGCCCAGATTATGCATTGTCCTTGACGCGTCTTGGCGCTATAGCTGCAGACGGTCAGTGTAAGACATTTGATGCTAGCGCCAATGGATATGGACGTGGCGAAGGAACCAACGCCGTTTATGTAAAAAGACTGAGCGATGCCATTAGAGATGGGGATAATATTCGGGCCGTCATCCGGGGTACCTCTTCTAATAGGTACGTCTACGTCTCCTCCAACTAGCGACCACAGTCTGGGTTATCTAACAAGCTCAGTTCTGGTGCTACCCCAGCAATTACCGAACCTTCCGGACGAGCTCAAAGCGATACCATCTTGCAGGCTTACGCGCAGGCAGGAATTAATGACTTTAGTGAGACAGGATACTTTGAGTGTCATGGAACAGGCACGCCCGTCGGTGATTGCATAGAGTTGGGAGCAGTAGGTTCAGTGTTTGCTGCCAGTCATAAATCCCAAGACGCACTCTGGGTTGGTTCTGTAAGTCTCACTCCCAAGATTTCTCTGAGAGGTACATAGACTGACAGACGAGCAGACAAAACCGAATGTTGGACACTCAGAGGCGGCTAGTGGCTTGAGCAGTCTCATCAAAGTAGTGTTGGCCTTGGAAAAGGGAGAGATTCCTCCCAACACCAATTACAAGACACCTAACCCCAAAAGTACAGTGTCCTCTAGCTCTTACAGCTCCTTTCAATTCAACTAACAATAATTTGCCTAGTCGACTTTGATGGATGGAGAGTCCGTGTTCCGACCAGTCCCCAGCCCTGGCCTTCCAAGTCCATACGCCGAGCAAGTGTCAACTCGCTTGGTATCGGTGGATCTACTGCACATGCTGTCGTCGAGTTCTACGAGCCGTCCAAGATAGCTAATGGGTCTGTAAATGGCGCCAATGGTGTAAATGGCGTCAACGGCGTCAACGGCGTCAACGGCACTAATGGCGTTAATGGTGTCAATGGCCATCATAAAGCAGGAGAACAAACCAACAAACCGTACTTCCTTCTGTTCACATCTGGCGCCTCTCGAAGTTCTCGAGACACAAACGCACTCAACCTCCTAGAGTTTCTCAAAACTCACCATGAATGCCATAGCCTAACTGATCCCCTTGTCACAGCGCTAAATGCTCGAAGCCAGATCCATATCCGGCCATGGAAGTCGTATGCTGTTGCCCAGACAGTTGACGATCTCATCCAGCAGTTGGAGACCAACGCCCTGAAATCAAACTCGACACCATCCAGTGGTGATGCTCCTCTAATTCTATTCACATTCACAGGTCAAGGAGCTATGTGGTCCCAGATGGGTAAACGTCTCCTCGACGCATTCCCTGTGGCGCGAAATACCTTGTACACTCTTGAGCAGGTCGTCAGAGAACTTCAGTCATCGACCAAGTCGGCCTGGTCGCTGATAGGTGCGTCCAGACACGACACTTCTAAGATGATACTTGATATTTACTGACTTGTTTATAGATAAGCTCACTGCTGAGCTTTCAGAACAAGAGATTAACTCGCCGGCACTCGCCCATCCTCTTTCCATAGCGGTTCAGATCGCACTGACAGATGTTCTTTCTAGCTGGGGCATTCTTCCAGATGGGGTCGTTGGCCATTCTGGTGGAGAGACGGCCGCTGCATACGCTTGTGGTGCTCTCACGGCCAAAGAGGCCATCATAATTGCTTACTGTCGAGGAATAGCATGCCAGAACGCTCTACCAGGTACCATGTTGGCCGTTAGAAGTGCACCAAAGGCGAAAGAGCTGCAAGATTCATTGGAGCGACACGACGTGCAAATTGCATGCTTCAACGGTCCCCAGAATCTGACTCTCGCAGGCTCTGCTGAGGGTATTCAGAAAGTGGCTGCCGAGCTCAGCAGCCATGGCATCACGTCCAGGGCCGTCGCTGTGACTCGAGCCTACCACACCCATGCTATGAAGAAGGTGGTGGATGATTATATTGGTCATCTCAAGGGTCTTTTGCATCCGAAGGCTGGACGGGTTCCTATGTACTCATCTGTTTCTGGTCTTGAGCTGAAGGGGACTGAGGTTGATGCCGACTACTGGGGGGCGAACCTCGTATCCCCAGTTCTTTACACTGATGCAGTAGCATTGGCCATGACTCGAGCAGACCGCAAGTTTAATCTGTGTGTTGAGGTTGGGCCTCATCCACTGCTTTCCCGTCCTACATCCGAAATTGCAAAGTCCCTCACTGATTCGCCTCAACTCCCTTATTTCTCTACTATGCTTCGAAATGCAGACTCAAGCCAACAGCTGATGAGTCTTGCAGGAGATTTGGTCCTCAATGGAAAGCAATTGAACTTGGAACAAGTCAATAAGTCCAGCTCTGTGGTTACGGACAAGTCTGAACGACTCCCCAATGATCTTCAAGACAGTCTTCCCGGTTACGCCTGGGACTATTCCTCGACACCTTGGACCGAGCCGCAAAATAGTCGGGAATGGCGTTTCCGCAAAGCTCCCCGGCATGAGATTCTAGGATCCCGTTGTCGAGGAGTCAATCCATCGGCTCCTACGTGGAGGAACAAGGTGTCGATCGAGGATGCGCCTTGGCTCGTTGACCATCAGGTATGAGAAAGAGTATTTATCTATTTTGGAACACTACTAACTCAAGTCAGGTCAACGGAATTGTCACCTTCTCCTTCACTACCGGAATAGCAATGGTGGTGGAGGCCATGATGCAAGTACAAGAAGAGACCAAAGAGATTGACTGGGCAAGCCATTCATTTGAATTCGAAGATTTTGTGTTTTCAAATTCTATTATTCTTCCTGACGAATCACCCATCGACCTCTTTCTCACACTGATCCCCGAAAACGACAATGCCAGATCCGACGAGACGTGGTATGACTTTACCATTTCCTCACTCAGGGGTGACGTTGATATCCGCCATTGCCATGGAAAAGCTGCAGTCCTGGAAAGTGAGTGATATGAAAACAACGATTTATGATCTAGGCTGACGATCTCTAGCGGGCAACGATGATGGTACTTCTTTGCACAGAACCTCTTGGCATCATATGCCCCTCAAGGTGCCATTGAAGAGCTACTACAAGACTCTAGAAAGAGTTGGCTATGGCTACGGTCCCAAATTCCAGCTTCTTTCTGAAGTTCGGGTTCGTCCCAGCCTTTCAGCTTGTGCTGCCAAAATCGACATGACCTCGGTTGCCCAATCTCCCATTCATGGCCAGCGGTATCTCTTGCATCCAGCAATGATGGATGCGGCCCTTCAAACGCCTGCATTAGCTAATCGATCTGGATGCTTCCAAGAGATTGATACATTGCTGCTGCCAACCCGAATGAAGAGGATATCGATCCGTATGCCCTCTGAGAACACGGATATCGCGTCTTGCTCTACCAATACGTCGCCTGTGGGCTTTAGTCGGATTGAGGGATCTGTTGAATGTTATGATGCGTTATCGAAACCTTTCTTTGTTGTGGAAGGTCTGCAGATGGATAGAGCCACGAGTGATAACCAGACAACTCTTCCCTGGCTGAGGCTAATCTGGAGACCTGACATTGGCGACATTTCGAGTAATGATCCCATGCTCAATTCCATTCAGATCAAGAGTCTGCCAGCAGAAAGGAAGCTTGTCAATCTTGAGAACTTGGTTAAGGATCTGATACCACTCATCATCAAGAATTGTATCGACAAAGGCAAAGGTTTGGCTCCTCACTTGGAAATGTACCATTCGTGGCTGCTCGAGCAAGCTGATGTGCATAAACAAAGGCTATCAGCACAAAAGGATGGAGTTACGACACCACAAGATGCCATCTCAAACGTTGTCTCAAACTCAGGAATTTCTCAGACTGTCGATGCATCCATCGTGTCTCGACTTGCAACCAACATGGCAAGAATCTTCCGCGGAGAAGTAGAAGCACTAGCAGTTTGGCTAGAAGACGACTTGCTGTACAGGTTCTATGAAGATAGCATTTTCACAACGAGCATGAACCAGAAGCTCCTCTCCGTTGCCGAGCTCCTGGCCCACAAGAGCCCCAACATGAAAGTCTTGGAGATTGGAGCTGGAACTGGTGGTGCGACAACTGAGTTACTGCGCGGTTTCTCCAGAGCTGGAGGGCCAAATGCCTACCAATCTTTTACCTTTACAGACATATCGGCTGGTTTCTTCGATAAAGCCAAGAAGAAGTTTGCCGAATGGGATCGGATCGAGTTCAAGACTCTCGATGTCGAAAAGGACATCTCTGAGCAAGGCTTTACTGAGAAGTACGACCTTGTGGTTGCAGCCAATGTACGACCCAGATATAATTCACGGCATGTGTTACCAACTACTGACCATTACACGTTAGGTTCTGCACGCAACTGCCGACTTAAAGTTCGCAATGAAGAATATCCGATCCTTGTTACGCGACGATGGATACCTCTTGGTGGGTGAGCTGTCGGAGGGTAAGTAACATGCTCTGTTTATGTAGTGTAATTTGTAAGATTAGCTGACATCTGGACTAGACCTTACTTCGGCCAACTTCCTTTGGGTATGTTTTAATAAATCATCATCTGCATTTCACAGCTAACTCTCGTATAGGGACCCTTGACTGGTTGGTGGCTACGCCCTCGATCACCTGGCCGATCTGGACCTGGCCTTACGATGGACGAATGGCGTCAAGAGCTCGCCGAGGATTTCGACAGCGTTTCCGAGATCGAAGCCAGACACGACAAGAGCGATACTGATCAACTCTCAAGCACCATGGTCATGATAGCCAGAGCCAAGCCTACTGACTATATTTTACCCGAGCCACTTGCTAAGCAAAAGGTGCATATTGCTGGAGTTGGTACTGAGATATCAACGCGGGACCACATCCACCGCTATCTCAGCAAGCGTGGTATTTCTGCAACATCCAGTACACTTGAAGAGCTCTCTTCACCACAGTGGTCTGGAGACTGGCTCATCCTTGTGGACGAGGCTGAAGGAAGCCTTCTCGCCTCTCTTGAACCCGAGCAGCTACAGGCTTTGAAGTCGTGGCTAACCAAACCTATCAAGTGCATCTGGGTCACCCGCAAGGTATATCTGGATCCGCAGAATACGACAGGAGGGCTTGTTACAGGTTTTGCTCGAACCCTCCGCATGGAAAACAGTCAACTTGAGCTGTATACACTAGACTTAAATACCGAGGGCGATGCTTCAGCCAACATCATCTACCACGTATTGGAGCGGGTCCATTACTCGCATGACGATCCAATCTCCAGACTGGACTACGAAGTGGCAGAAAAGGACGGGCAGCTCTGGACATGCAGACTTGTTCAAGATGCTCGCCTAGAGGATGCCTATGGTCCTGCTCGAAAGATGGAGGCACCTGCGACGCAGGTAGTGCAAGCACCGCATCGCTTGGTTGTGGGAGAGCCAGGAATCTTGGAGAGTCTGACCATGGCCCAAGATGACGAGCCATCAGCGTTACCAGATAGCCATGTTCTTGTTGAGGTCAGAGCCGTGGGACTCGACGAACGGGTAAGTCTAACTGATCTCTCCTATCGATGGTGAATCGTCTCTAACTTTACACAGGATGGCTATATTGCCCAAGGATCTCTTCAGGCGACACAGTTTGGCCGCGAGTGCTCTGGCATCGTCACTAGCTGCGCTGCTAACGTCACGTTATTCACCCCAGGAGATCGAGTTGCCGTCATTGGTCAAGGGACGTTTACAACGCACTACCTGGCACCTGCAGATTGCTGTAGGAAGATACCTGACTGGCTCTCATTCGAGGTAAGAAGAGTCTGAACTCGATAAAAAGGTGGGAGCATGCGGCTAACTGCTCTAGGATGCGGCGGCGATCCCTACAAGTTTTGTCACTGCGTTGTACGTGCTGACTACGGTTGCGAGAGTCTCACCAGGCCAGGTATGTGTACCATGTTCACTGAGAGGATTGACCGGTATTGACATGAGACTAGAAAATCCTCGTCGTTAACGCCACATCAAGTCAAGGCATTGCTCTGATCAAATTAGCAACGAAGCTGAAGCTAGATGTTTACGCCGCCATGAGTGACAGTAACAAGTCTCTTCTCACCAAACACGGAATCTGTCCTTCCAAGATATCTGATAACCCTGCAAGCGCCGGCCGTTCCAACGTTTCTCGTGCCACCAATTCTCAAGCGTATAAGCTCGTATTGAACACTCGGTCCGGTCAATACGCAGAGTTCTCTCATTTGGTAGCCAATCGTGGAACATATATCGAGATCGGGTTGGGTGAGACTCGGGGCGATGAAATCCCTCTTCGACCTAACAAGAACGTCATGTTTGCTTCCATTGATCTGACGGATGCATATCACGAAAGCCAGCAAGACCTAGGAAGGTAAGTGCTCGAATCTCTTCCTGTTTGTTCTCAATAGCTGACGTTTGGGCTGCATTAGATTGCTTGATCAAGTGATTGATATGGTTGAGAAACGAGAAATCGATCTTGACACGTCGGTTTCAGTGACTAGACTTCACTCCATACAGTCAGCCTTTTCGACACTATTGGAAGGTAATCATCATAAACAGGTCATATCGCTTACAAATGTCGATGATGAGCAATTGATAAAGGTATGTGCTGTCTAAACCTTTCGCGACAAGGCTGTATCTAACCATGATCTAGACACGACCCAAGACCTCTCGTTTCAATGAGAACAAGACATACATCATCACAGGCGGTCTTGGTGGCTTAGGCCGTGCCATTGCGGTTTGGATGGCCAGCTATGGCGCTCGCAACCTCATTCTGGCCACCAGCTCGGTTGTGAGGGCCTCAGAGTCTGGTGACCTCTTGCAGCAGTTAGCATCATATGGATGCAATGCCAGAGTTGAAGTCTGCGATGTCGGTGACTTTGCAGCTGTCCAACGCGTTGTTGCTTCTATCGAGACTCCTGTTGGTGGGGTTATTCACTCAGCCTTGAGACTTAGCGTGAGTCTACTCCAAAATTTGATAGTATAGTATATATCTAACTCTTCATATAGGACCGATTCTTCGAGGATATCACATTGAAAGATTTCAATGTGGTATTCGCTCCAAAGGTCAATGGTTCGCTCAATCTCCATACATCCCTCCTCAACCAAGACCTCGACTTCTTTGTCATGCTCAGTTCGGGCTGCGGAGTCTTGGGTAATGAGGGCCAGTCGAACTACTCGGCAAGCAGCACTTTCCTCGACACGTTTGCTAGATACCGTCAAAGTCTCGGGCTTCCAGCCTCGTCTGTTGACCTCGGATTTGTCGAGGACGTCGGAAACATCAGCGAGCGTCCAGAAATCCAGTCCTCTTTGTTGTCTCGTGGACTCAGGCCCATCACAGTCAGAGACGTCCTACGCGTGGTCGAGGGTGCTATTGCAACGGGTAAACCAAGCATGACCAAAGACTCTGCTTACGATGGCTTTTCACAAAGTCAGATTGTCCTCAGCTTTGGCATGATCGACAAAGCTACAGCAGAATGGCAGTCTTGGGCCAAGGACGCGAAGTTCGGTTTGTTGCGATCTAGGGCTGCTGGCAATGCGGCAATCGATTCAGACTCTGAGAGCGGAGAGAGTGCAGTCCAAACAGCCGTCAAGGCCTTCAGAAACACTCTGGGTCGGCTGGGTGATGTGTCTGAGGGCAAAGAGGCCGCTTTGCAGCCCGTTGTCTGTGCTGCTCTTGTTGCCAAGCTGGCACAGGTACTCTCGATCAAGGTTGGCGAGATCCAACCTACAAGATCAGCAGTACAATATGGCATGGATTCGCTCATTGCCATTGAGGTTCGATCTTGGGCCAGATACGCATTCCAGATTGATTTACCCATCAATGATTTGACCAACCCATATAGTATCCAAGATCTGGCCGCTAGGGTTTCTCGGATGATTCTATAAGGGGTTGAGTTCTTTCCTCAACAGCCTGAAGCCAATCATGCCTATTTTCTTTCTTCTTTGGATAGTTCACATTGTTTGCTAAGATATTTGCGACATAAACTGTATACACTCTTTGCTTTGCGGAGTTCATCGTCTATTCCGATAAACTTAGCACAGCTCTATTTATCTATTCTATGACCTTTTCCAGAAGGCAACTTTGAAAATCGTAATTCAACGTTCGTCTGATCCACGCCAAGGACCTACTCTGTTGTCTGAAGGGAAGATGTGGATGCGGAGACTGAGACTGAGGCCGTGTTTGACGACGTGGCTGAACTACTTAACGGCTTTTGGGCACAAATAGTTATTCTGGTTCGTGGTTGTAAGCACAAGAGTCTCTGGCAAACACATAGTAACAGGTAGTACTCACAGCGTCATGAAGGAATGGTATTTCGTGTTACCAATCTCTTTCCGCACATCAACCAGAAACGATTTTACTTTCTCTGGAGGCCAGCCCAAAGCTTGAGTGAAAACAGGCATTGTCAATGGCTCGAGAATAATCAGCCAGTTCTGCGTCATTAGATGCCCTATGCGCTGCAACTTCTTGCCGGGATAGCACGCATTTGTCGGGGCGCCGTTTCTCGTTTCGATAACATGTTCAAAGCCTGTTTCCCGCAGCAATGGCTTGAACTCGTTCGGGTAGTACAGTGTTGAGCCGAAATTATTCAATCCTTGTTCTAGCAGATCATTCCATTTGCGAAATGCGGTGCCGTCTAATGAATGATTTGGTGACTGTAGGATCGCGATCCATTCAGTAAATTCGGCCCATCCTCCAGGCTTTAGATTGTCGAAAGCCGTCTGGATGAGTTTCCTTTTATTTGGAATATCGCCAAGTTGTCGAATATGGATGAAGTCGAAGTTACCGCCTTGGCTGAAGTCCCAATCGTGTGTGATATCCATCGTCTTAAAGCTACAGTTGGATATGGCATAAGGCGGCTTGACCGGATCAATATCAACGCCCAGAACAGAACAGGAGGGATGCATCTGGGCTACCAACAGATTATTAGCTTCAAAGGCGCACAAGGACATGAGTTGGAAAAAAAGACTTGCCAAATTCCTGAAGGGCAAATGTCAGTAAAAGATGCAAGTCATGGCATTCATTGTATGACAGGAACTTACCAATGCCCATGTTCCAGGGCCAGTGCCAACATCCAGAACCCGCTTCGGCTTTGCTGAGATAGGTGCTAAGTGAAGCTGCCCTCTGAAGATATCGATGATGATTCTGTGTTGAATGACTGGTGCAACATGTTAACAACCACAGCACGCAAGGTAAGGAGTAGTCAAGCAGTGGTACCATTTCTGTCTTGTTCTTGCTAAAACAAAATCGCATTAGTTTATCGACGAGTATGATGGGTGAGACGGGAACATACCTGACTGTTTGGGAGCAAGCCGTAACCTGTGAATTGTCTCGATCAGTTTCCGGATGCCAATAAATTGAGGAGGGGGAAACAGACGAACAGAAGATTTGGTGAACTTTCTGACAAAAGATTGAAAGAAACGTTTGGAGCGTGATCCGCTGGGCGTGAAACTCCTTTGCCAAGTCAGCATGAGCAACAGGTAATGAATGATAGAGCACAATGGGCAATTCTTACCGCTCCAAAGGCCGATAACTCGTCAAGTATTCATCTGAAGAATCTGAAGACTCGTCTAGATCATCCTTGGGCCATTGGCTGCTTGGCCGATGACCACCATCGTCTTCAAACGTAGACTATTTCTCAACAGTCAGTCAAGCAAGCAACAAAGACCAAACACCATCAAGTCAGTCCCACATCATCAACTCTGGCCCTTGCAGCCGCTGCAGAGGACAGCATCTGCCGGTCCCATCCCCCTGAGCGTCGGCTCGAGGGTGTGCCAGGGATACCCCTGCTCTGGTTCTCACTGGACACGCTAGAGGCATAGTTCGACGAGGAGGAGGCGGTGAGTGTCGAATGTGCAGGGGGTCTTGTCACAGCTGACGTGGACCCTCTCCCACTTCTCACTGAACTTGAGTCGTGCCCATAGTCAATGTCCTTGTTTTTGAAAGTCATTTCTTGTCAGTCATGCGGGCCGCGCCGACGCCCAACCGTTTGTGCGTTTTCTCCCTATCTTATTTTGAGTTTTTGGCGCCGATTGGAGAGGGTGAAGACTAAAGAAAAAGAAAGTGATAGAGAAATGTCGGTGGTTAGGCCTTGGCTGGTCGATTTGCTTCAGCAACTATTTGCGGCTCCGGCGTTGTCAAGTCAGACTTAGCAAGCCAATGGCTTCTGGATGGGGTCATGTTGTTCTTGTATCATTTCCTCTCTGCCGACCCTGCCGTTGGGTACCGAGCTCACCCTTGTTGTTGTCTCGTTCTCTCGGCGATCATCTGAGTCTAGCCCTGTCCGGTTGGCTCGGATGTCCACACAAAACATGTCAGGTGGTTTAGAGTTTATCACCGTGGTTTAGGTACCCATCCCCTGGTAATATAAAGGTAATACTCCGCGCAGAGTAGTATTGATAGTCTTGCAGCCACAACGCGTAAAAAGCATGCATTAGTCTCTGTCATCAGAGCGAGCCCTAGGTACCTGAAAAGCCGTCACATGACCGACTTTCATTCCTCTAAAGCGGATGGCGCTCCTACCGAA
The DNA here is from genome assembly GCA_013623665.1 of Fusarium sublunatum. Lineage (NCBI taxonomy): Eukaryota > Fungi > Ascomycota > Sordariomycetes > Hypocreales > Nectriaceae > Fusarium > Fusarium sublunatum. Next base: position 50,281 of record JABFFF010000048.1, read on the forward strand.
ATGACAGGATGCATCTCACAACACAATTCTCTCCTTATACAAGAGATCCTTTTTCTGATGCATTTGACGAATTTCAACTCTCAAGGAGGAGGATCAGCCGGATACTGAAAAAGAGAAAAGAAGCATGCGATGCCGGTGATGGTTTCCTGGCATGACCCTATCAACGCCTTGTGCTGGCGTGACTTCGCGAGTGGATGACAAGAACTGTCGAAAGAGCGACAACTGATATAACAGGGTAGGTGAAAGCTGAGTAGAATAGTTGCTGGGGGTTCGTTTCGAGGCACATACGTTAATTTCCTTTTTCTGCAACCTGGCTGGAGTTGGCGTTCATGTCTAGATGCTTCGACTTGTTGAATGTCACTGTCTTCTACTCGCTTAGTCAAGTTTAAGCGGCGGCAAGAAGCGTCTAGTGACAACAACCTTACTGGAATATCTGATCTTGGGCGATAGAGTGTCACAGGATCGGTAGCAGGCTCTCCAGCCACCAAACTACCACGTCCACAACCACAAGCGTGATGGGTGGTAATAAAGCTGGTCTGAGATATGTATAATAGCCATAAAAGGTCTGAAACCTGAGTGACCTCTGATTCCCGAACATCCGAGACATCATTTGCTAGCCGCCTTTGCTAGGGGCTATAGTTAATCAATACCCCTTTTGCACAAGTGTCGATCAGGTCTCGGGAACATCTTCTGCCTTTTTAATTCCTGATTCTCACAGGAACGGCCTCGGCAACGCCATCTTTCAGCTGTAAACGCCATGATCTTTGCTGATCACTGCAATGGAGCGGGCAGGTCCTCAGATGCTTCAGTAACTGCCGACCACGATCTGGCTGAAGACTCTTCCAAGATTCGCAAATGATATGCTCACTACTCTGTACGCTGAGACAATATGTGACCGGAAAGTTGGCAGCCAGAGATACTCGGATCCAACCTTCTTCAGAGATTCTCTCATGACATCCCCAACCTCTTACCGACCCCCGACCAAACGTACCCCAACAATCTACACGTCGTTCAAGTTGAGTTATGCGGAGTCATCAATACCTCCCGGCACAAGCATCCTCGGCATGGCTCGGCTACTACCTCTCGGCCACCTGAAACATAATGCGAGCTCCAGACGCGTCAACACAGTCATCAAAGACCCAGATCTTGATGATTCGTCCTTGATTGCTCAACTAATCTTCAGAAGCCGCATCCACAGCTCGAAGCGTCGTTCAGCACTCACGCATACCCACAAGATAGTCGCCAACTCTCCAGCTTTTCGAACGCGCTTTCTTAACTTGGTCATGTGTCTTTGACTCGTCCAGGTCTCGATACCAGTCATTGGTAGTTTGAGCTGATGCTACGACAGCATCAACACGCGTAACGCGGCAAACCCTCCCCAGTTACAGATAATCACCATAGCTGTTTCATGGTTTCCTCTAGCATCGATCGGACCCTACCGACGCCATCAAGCTCAACGAGTCTGGCATGCCATATTCCTTGGGCAAGAAAGAAGGACCCAATTATATTGGGCCTGATGCCAACAACACCAAGCCCCGGAAAACTGAATGCTGTGACGGCTGCGACTCGCGTTTCTGACTCCTCCCTCATACCTTCTCTAGATGAGATCACCACTTCGACGCGATATACGACCCTCCTCCTATGCCGTCATCAACTACCTCTAGGTATGCCTCGCCCTTTAACGGGGAACCGAGACATCTTGGCCGACCCTACACGGAGTCTAAAGGGTTGCATACTTGACTCCCGAATCAGATTCCTCAACCATAGCCAAAAGATATACAACGACCATTGTCGTAAAGACTGCAGACAGCAATGATTTGCTAAGTCTTCCTCGCCGTGGTTGACTCCATCAGAACTGGTTGCCAAATCGTGGTTCGCTCTTTTTGAGTTGTAATAACAAGCTTGCAATCGTGACCCTGGATGATGATGCCAGGCTGGAATTCCAGAAGTGTTATGATATTTGTTCGGACAGATCCAACACTCTGATCCTTATTCAGTGCTTTGTATCTATCAACGAGATGCTGAAGAAAAGCCCATCTTGCAGCATCCCAGATACCAAACTGCAACTTGACTCTGTCCCAGCTCTGATTAGATTTCTTAGCTTCAATGCTGAGCGCGATAGGATGGTTGCGAATAGGGTAGAAGTCGGTATGGCTGATGACTTTACAGGCAAGGGCTGGGCACAGAATGTCGAGATTTAATATAGCCTCATCGTAAGTCGGAGCTCGTTTGGGATCGAGGTAGATGCAGAAGTCAACTATCTTAGGCCGCGAAGAGGACAGATAGTATTCCTGAATGGTGGATGCCGTGGGACTGAGCGACAGGTCAGATACATGAAAACAAGACGTGTATGATACCATCCGCGTCGTCATGGCACTGAATCGTTTCGGGTAATGTTTCGGGAGAAGGCGATTGCGGATAGAACATGCTGAGTTCAGGGGGCTACAGGCCATTTTCGTCATGTTTCAAGTCATTAAAGGCTTTCAGTGGAGATGACTGCCCAGATCTAGTGAAAGAATACTGCGACCGAGTCGCTGGTAGTGGGCGGCTCGATTTACTCCGCGCCGTGCTTGTGGGCCTTTTGGTGCGCAGATGCCTCGGTGTGAGATCTTCTTGACCGGATGGGTCTATAGGTCTTTTTGTTGGACTTCTAGATTGAAACTTGAGAGACACGGCACTAGCTACTGATGGACTTGACGTGAGAGGTTTAATTCCGCGACGTTTACGGGAGGGAAGCTGATCTTGCTGAGTTGTCGGCAATTGTTGCGTGTTAACTGGCATCGAAGAGAGCCACGACAGTATTCGACTATCTTACATCATTTTCTCTAGGTATATTGGCTTAGGGCAAGCTCCGATGGCTGGAACGGAGCACATGTAAAAGATCCTGCAGGGACCTTATGCCCGACAAGAGGCCAGGTGGTCTTTTTTTTAATTTTTTTTATTTTAATTTTTTCTAGTTTTATCTTAGTCATATCACAAAAGGATAGATCAAGATATACAGTTTTAAACCCAGTTTTTGCCCACAATAAAGATATCATGCCTAATACCTTAAAACACAGTTTCTGTGCTCAATTGATGCACATTTAACTTATATAGACCTTAAGGCATCTGCCAGCCTTACTTGCAAGATGGAAACCTTACATCAAGGGTCTATGAAAAGCTTGGAGTTCTCTTCCTCCATTGTCAGCTGCCAGGTGGTCATACTGCAGAGAGTTGATTGAGGCCATGTTGTTGAAGCTTATTGCGATGCAGCTGCGTAACCTTATTGTATTGAGTTATGAAGGACTTGGCCTGGGCTATGGGCTTTTACTGTTGACATCTTGCCTACTTTTTTGACATTTAGACCTTTAGTAAAAGATCCTACGATTGTCGCATTTCATATTTGTAAACCTGGTGTGGTGGGAAGTTGTCACAACTGGTTATAGGAAAAGTCAGAAATTGACTAACTAAGCTGGGAATCTGTGACGTAGTGCTATCTAAACTTCGACTACTAGGCTAAACTACCCTGGACAGAACATTAATTATATCTTTATTTTATTACTTCTCTTTACTGCCTTCTTTAAAACGTAAGATAAAGTCAACCGCAATATCAAGAACAAGGTATGTCTCGACTTAGACAGGGATCTAAAACCCTGACCGTTGTAAATTATAAAGTGAGTGGATAGCACAAGGGACTGCGGGCAACACCGCCACATCGTAATTCCTAACACTCTAATCAAGCACATACCCAATGTTCTGAAGCTAGACAAGACACAGTGGCGACCAAGTCAGTGTGGGAAGAAGTTCAATCAAGCCCCCTTCTCTGAACTTTTCAGGGTTAAGATGGCAATGCACCACTGAGAAACAGGCTGGGCAGATTTTGCTTATTTCCAGCCGGGCAAATATCAGCTTACTCCTCATTTCCGAGTGTCATACATGCCCCAATAGCAAAGAGACAGGTGTCAGAGTGCACGTTGGATCACTTGGAACATGTCAAGGAACCAGGGGCAGCTCGTATGATGAGTAGAGCTTGTGCAACTGATGCATAGCTGGTATATACCAGAGTGTGTTTGAGGCTATTCCCGTTAATGATGCATCTCAAAGGCTTGTCTTAGAGATATGTGCGTATCTCGTTAGGACTAGTCGGTTATCACCGGATGACGCAAAATACTCTCAAACATGAGCAGATCGCTGTGACATGGAAGTATCTGCTGCGGAAACCAGTTAGAGGGGTATGTAAAAAGCACGTCCACAGATCTCAGAGAAACTGATCAACATTGGGGTACTGTTAGTGCACGGCGCATCGCGCTCTGTTGTGAATTTTAACTTCTCTTTCAAGCTAATATCTTGTATTATATAATTTTATACATCTTTTTTCCAGGGTTTAACTAGTTTCAATACTTTATGTAGTATAATACTACCTTTGATATGTATGTGACTGCTCTGGTTTAATAGGATATATTCTACTATGTCCGGCAAGTAAACGGCTTATAACTACACCGTTCGAATGTCCCTATTTTTTGTGAAGTTTCGAATGAGATTTACCTCTGCTTTTCTATTGTTTCTATTTGAATACGAGGACTGCATATATGAAAGACATAGGTTACTAGAGCTTGTAGAATAATAACCGAGTCGCAGCAAGAGCTATCAATCCCCATAGACATGAATAGCATAGTTTATATCGTCAGTCATGCTATCAAGCCAGTCCATAGCAGTGTTAATATCGCAAAATAACATTTATATACAGATTAGGTAGGAAGAGGGCTAGTCGTAACTAGAAAAGCGGCATAGCTCCGTACACCTCTTTCAGTTGCTCCCAAGTAACACTTTCCCCATAGATAAGCTTTGCAATTATCTTCCCAGCAAAAAGAATTCCTCTTGGCGAAGACATGTACTGACGGTAGGTAATCTCCGCACTTTTAGAAACCATATAGGCGGAAAGGAGTGTGAGATTCGACTGCAGTGTGATGCCCACATCTGGGTTATCAAGAGGCGGCCTCCTTTCTTGAAGTTTCTCTATCTCTTTGATGGATTCCACAACAAGATCCTTGAGGTCGACCATGGGTTGATTCTCCTCGTCTGATAACCCCGGGAAGGTGGCAAATTCTGGACAAACAGACAACTGCTCGAGAGGAGCAGCTTGGGCACTACTCCAATCAACAATCCCGGTCAGATTGTACTCTTTGTCAAAAAGCATGTTGCCAAAATGCAGGTCGAGGTGACAGAGCGGGCAGGGGCCTCGGACTCTATCCTCAATGACCATGTGGGTAAGACCTGTTTTCAGTACCCAACATGCTGTCAGCCAGTCTGGGTCATCCGGATGCAAGGCCATTGCTTCCCGATTTTCTGCCTGTCTCTGGTTATAGGAATATTCAAATGATGTATCCAAGGGGCCAGGTTTACCAAGACGCTGATGTATTTATCCCTCGTACTTGAATATGTTATAGGGCGCAAGAGGAGTGAGAGAAAAGGCCCCGAAGTTCTGACTTATAGGAATATAATTAGACCTTGGGACAACCGTGGAGTGCACTTCTTCCATTGAAAGGATGGCAGGCACATCGTTAGCTGTGCTTGTTACTTGGAAATAAACGACATGATCATCCAGGGCCGATCGTAGCGTGTTGAGTTTGGCACAGTTTGTAACGAGGATAAGACTGCAGGCTGTTCTTTGCCTTATGCAGAAGCAATTAGGGTTTCTCGGACGACTTGTTGGGAACCATGCAAGCATCATCGCGACAACAGGTGGCTGAAGGACCTGTTCTTTTTATGGTGCTGCTGTATTGACGAGAGTCATCTAGACTAGGACGGCTGAGGCTCGGGGGTGCTGTCATCTCAACTCATGTTGCTCAACTTTGGCAATGTCACTTCTACGGTTGCCTCCCGAGACTCTAAGACAGATCTTTGATCAACTTGACTCATGCTTTTTTCACGAGGATTTAGGCCGCCTCACAATCTGCAAACAGTGGTTCGATTACGCTCTTCCTGCATGCCTCAAGTACATCACCCTTTCTCAAGAGGCCCTGCGAAATCTAATCATCACTACGGCAACAAAAAAGCCTTCTCCGCTTGAAAGCAGCCTGGAAACCCTAGACCTCAATCTAAGAGGATGTCAAGACGGTAGTCCTGCCCCAAGCGAATCTCATAGGGACAACACAGTCAAGACTCGGATAGAGGCCCTAAACCATGACCTCGCTCAGCTTACCATTATCGTTCAGCAGTCTCATAGATTGCGTACATTGCGCATGCGGGCCTGGAGCTTTCACTCGCCTGATCCACTCTCCCGTCCCAAGGATTATTTGTCACTACCTACGATGCGTGCTTTACTCTCAGTGGAGAATCTGAGTGTTCTGGTACTAGATCTATCCGGCAGCTCTTTGAATTCATCAGGGCAGCAAGGGGACGAACGTCATATTTGCCCATCTATTGGTGCCCTTCTTTGTACTCTTCGAATCCTTCACTTACGGATGCGCAGTATCTGCCCCGATGTATTACACACTCAAGATCTCGATAGTACACTACACTTAAGCACGGTTGTCATCAACTTGAGTCTGCTTACAGACCAGCCGGGCACAACATCAGCGGCTCACTCTAAACCATGCGGTTCCCAGGACAGTGGATTGATACAACTGAAAGCGGACATACAGGAACAGGCGGAAGATCTTGTAACCCGAATGGCGTCCCCTAAAACCATAAGGATTCTGACTCATTCCCTTCCGCAATTTGATGTACGGTCGCTAGATGTCTTGACTGGCAAGACAATGATACTGGATGACGATGCGCCGTGGGATGAGGATGGCAACGTTGTTCAGGAGGACTCGGAGCCTGAGTCTGATCTTGTAGATGAAGATTTCGGTGGTTTCCTAGATGATTAAACACTCTTCTAATGGTTAAGCTTTAGATAAGCTTCTCGATGATGTATTGGCTGGGCTTATTAGTAGTCGTGATAAAATGCTGGATGAATTCTGTTTATAGTCTGCCAGCGAAAGTCAATAATGGTGAATGCCAGCAGTACCCAGCGAGATACCGATGGATGGCTGCTGGGCTCGTACTGCTTGTTAGTGCACGGCGTGTCACGCTCCGTTTTGAATGCTGCACGGGGGCACCGTCGGAATAACGGTGTAAATGCTTGGAGCGGCCGGTGACGCGTCGCGCTGTCGTCTTACCCTCTCCAGGCTTGATTATGACCTTCAAGACACTATCGTTATCCGATCAACCAAGATAAAGGGCGATTGACGGCTATGAATCGCGATAGGTGATGCGAGGTGTGAATTGGAAATGCTTGTCTCTTATAGTTTGGCTGTTTACATACATTCCATTAGACATACATAGCCTCATCGTTTCTCTGTTCCAAAGAATCCACCAAGGTCTATCCCGTTTCTTCATCTTGGTCACTTCTCTGGTCGGTCTTTCTACGTCAACGTCAAGTAAAGTTCTTGCCAGTCCACAGATTGTCTCTATACAAGATAGGATGGCTCTGCCCTTTTCTGACCGCCCTAAGAAATATCTCTCTTCCTAAATCAGTCTCAGCCGCTAATTGCAGCCTGCTCTCTTGCCGTCTTGAGGCATTTGCTCAGTTCACTGAATCGAATCTCAATAGGTGCGAATGGGTAGTCACCCGAGTGTTTCTCTTCAGCAAAGTTGGTCAAGTTGAGTGTCAGGAGCTGGTCACCGTTGATCTCTTGATCGTTCGAGTTATGGAACTCCTGTCCAACAAATGTTAGTTGGTGGGGTAGTTTTGTCAACATTGTCGACTTACCGTGTAGTCCAAGTCACAGACAGGCTCTACCTTCTCCGTCAAGGGATTCTATCGTCCTCGCCAGATTGCGACATGACCGCCTCCCTCCTTGTACTCCAGGTCGATGCAGATTACCGTGGTAATCCGGCCGTTTGATCCCAAGATGTAATCCTGGGCGATTCCTGGCAGATCTTGTCCTGGCTGAGAGTACGCCACTTCAAAAACAACGCCAGGATAGTATGCGCGCATATCTTTGAATTGCCCATCCGGCTGGCGTTTATTGACCTTCGTTCCAGCCTCAAAAATGACCTCCCTGTTGTTTAGGCTCTGGATATCAGGTGCGTTGTTAATACGGGCCAAAACGGTGTCAAGTCGACGTTCGATTAGCTTTGCGAAGTAGGTGGCAAAGTCGTCGTGGATTTTGGAAGGCATCCTAATAGTGATGGTACCTTCATCGGCATTGTAGTCGTAGCGTTTGAAGAGGCGATCAAGGTCGGAGCAAATATTGTCAAACTGCTGCGAATCCAAGTAAAATGAAGCAAAAGTAATAACTTGGTGACCAGACTCCCAGAGCTGGTAATGATTGAGAAGATCTTTGGGAATGGAGGATTTGAAGGAGGATTCGGAAGAGGCAGTAAGCTCCCTGCGACTTGACGAGTTGTTAGCCGTGACGCCTCGTTCGTTCTCCATTGTCACGATCCGTTTGGCAGAAAATGGTTTGATCGTATTGGTGTTTGCGATTGAATACGCGTCAAGGCCAGAGGAAGGAAAGGACGTGTTTTCTTGGTGGTGTTTGAATAGCGCGAGTGGGTTGTAATGGAGGCTTTTGTTTGTTTCGCTCAATGTGTGCACCTGGAGCCGAGCTGATCTGCAAAGGAAAAAGGTGAGCTTAGAATATGTTGGATCATAGAGCAAGGAGTCAGGCAAGCGAATGTGCTGGGTTCACAGCTAGGCGAGGGGGCGGAAGTGATGGGCGTGTCTTTTGTTGTGCTCATAATCATGTTCCCTCCTTTTGGGTCGATCAAGTTTGACTCACTCTCAACGCTATGAACTTTCGAAATTGCAAGAAAACAAGCATGTGCAAGATGATGCAGTGCGTGATAGAGTGAGTTGGTAGTCGATGGAAAACAGCGAACCCTTCTGATATGGTATCTCGATGGTCGGAGGAAAAGAGAAAATCTGCCGATAACAAAAGGTTAGTGAGGAAAAGATCTAGTTAGTGACCAGTTATCTTGATGCACTAAGAAAAGCTTTCTCTTGATGTACAGGCGATGCTTGTGTTGAGCTGTCTTGTCGAGGCAGAGCGGAGGGGCATAAGAACAAAAGGGAGAGATGCAGGAGCAAAGATGGTAGTGGCCATGAAACAGGGTCTGTGTATGAGTTATTCAGCCACGGAGGTGATGGAAATAGCATGGGGCGGGCAGTTGGCCGACGGCGAAACAGGTAGAAAGGCACTGCAGATCTTGACAGGCGAGTAATGCCCTTTGTGTTAATAATAGAGATGAGGGATATGGATGATCTCAGAGGAGAAATAATGATTCTTTCGAACGTGACATCATTGCCTTGTTTATGTCAAGTGGTCCATTGTTCTCTGTTGTCATGTGAACAGAGAGCCACAGTACTACTCGAGACTGTTCAACATGTACAAATTCTCCTGCACATATGATATTAAATAAAACAGGTAATGCCATTTCATGCCTTTCTTTGTGTGCGTTTTGCAATGAATACAACTCTTGGTGCCTAGTTCAACTTGCTACTGTCGACACTCCCATCTCTTGTCAGGCACTCCATTCCTTTCACCTGGCCAGAATAAAACCGAATAGTACCTTAACGGCGGGGAAGCCAGCAACTAAGGATTGGTGAGGAATGCCGTCACTCCCTTCTCCCTGAGCACGCCGACGCGTAAAACGACCCGTGATTCATCCAACAAACAGACCAAGTATACTTCTGCGCCCAAATCACCTCCTTTCTCATCCAGATGAGCGATGAAGCTAATGAACGTCTACAAGGAAGCCGATTACCCTCAGCTGCCAGTAACCATTCAACCACTGAATCCAAGGGGACAGAGGGGTAATGTCGTCAAGTATATCTATGTTGCTTGCTTTCGAGCTTTGCATGGCCATGCCTGATAGTCAACGACACAGACATCTCTTCCTCTCGGAACCACAGAGCCCCATATTCAAACCAGCACCTACTATTCCCGATTCACTGTCGGCGGAGTGACGACGCTAGACCAGGACAAGACGCCCTGTCCGTCGAGTACAAGCAGTGGTAGAGCGGCAGGTAGACATAGCGATAAAGTGACCAGCAAGCTCACCTAGAAAGCTTAGAGGCAGACGTGGCTAGAAGGACGAAGCACTACCTAGCAAGACGCCGTGTGAATTGTTTGTTACGCTGACTGCGGCTCCATTCGATTGCGACGAGCTAGCTCGTCGAGGTCCCTCTCTGCCATGACGACTTAGGCGGTGGTGCTTACTGACGGTCGTCGCTATGTTACTCAGTGATAGAAGACTGCTGCGACAAGAAAAAAAAAAAAAAAAAAACTCCAGGCTGGCGGCCTGAATTATAAAAGGATACACACACACGCGTGTCTTTTCGGACTCCAAAAAGAACATGCAACAGCGGGGATTCGCTGGTCGTCACCGACCCAACTACTGATCCGCCGGTTAGTGGCTTGACTATGGGAGAGCGGACGGGATCCCGTATTTTCCACTACCTGTGGTCGCATGTATTAGCCATGCTGCCAACTAACATTATGGCCTTAGTCTCAAGCGTCAGTTCAGCTCGTTTAGACAGAGCAGGCACCTGCAAGGTCCCAGGAATTCTAGAGCACAGAGTGACGAGTCCTTGTATATGATGGAAAGCCTCTTGACACGCTAGAATTGCCACCCCTCGACAAGCCGCCTACAAAATAACGTCTTAAGCGAACCAATAGTTCGACCTAATACTCCAACATTAGATGAAGGGATAACCCAGTCACAATTGACCAGTAGCATGCATGTATTATCAAGGCATACCGGAGATACATCCCTTTCAATCACTTCTTGGGAGGTGGACGGACAATACGCAGCCTGGTCAGCTCAGTGAGTCTTTTCTTGAAGAGGAAGGCAAACCAAGCTGTCAGCATCAGGGTCTTGTAGTACTAAGAGCGTAAAGATTCTATTACTAAGACTAACAAAGGTAAAAACAAGACAATAATTTTGAAGTAAACTTTTATGCAACCGAGTTGACCGTGACTTTCGGCGCCCCTTACATCACTTGTCCTGCTACAGCGGCAACAACAACAGGAATGACCAGGACTAGTGCAACACTGGAAATGACATGTCTTACGGCCAACGACACGATGACAGGCTTATCAGTTCCTGCTCCAGGTTTGTCGTCTGAGCCATCATGTGAGCCTCCAGCGTTGGACTTGGGTGCATCATAGCCGTTGTTAGAGCCTGGCTTGCTACCGCCAGCAGCGTCACCAGCGATGGGCTTAGGTGTATCATAGCTTTCGTCGGAGCCTTGGTTGCCACCATTATGTGAGTCACCAGCGGTAGGCTTGGGTGTATCGTTGCCGTTAGGAGCTTCATGGCTGCCACCACTCGATCCTTGGTTTCCATTATCAGACCCTTCGTTGTTGCCGCTGGGACCATCGTGGCTGCCACTAGATCCTTGGCCTTCACTGTGAGAACCTTGCTTGCCGCCGTTGTGCGAATCACCAGTAGGCTTGGGTGTATCGTAGCTGTTGCCAGAGTCTTGCTTGCCACCAGTAGATCCTTGGCCTTCGCTGTCAGAACCTTGCTTACCACCATGAGAACCTTCGTGTTTACCGCCGTTGAAGTTTTCGTGGTCATTGTTTGAACCTTCATGGCTGCCACCAGATCCATGTTTTTCGCTGTCAGGGCCCTTGCCACCGTGAGAGCCTTCGTGTTTGTCGCTGTCGGGTTCCTCGTGACCATTGTTAGAACCCGCATGATCGCCCTTGGAGCTTTCATGTCCCTTGGAGTGGCCTTTTGTCTTGTGTCCATACGTCATCTCGTCATAAGGCTTGAACAGTGTACCAGTTGTATCGCATTGCTTGTGCGTACATTCAGTGGGGTAGTACACAAGGCTGTCTCCGCTGTATTGCGTTCTCTCGGGCTTGTATACGGTCCTTCCGGTGCAGGATGTGGCATCACAGTGGTATGGAACGTACTCAACACCACCGGGGCAAGAACACGGGCTGGGCAGGTAGACAAGTTCATCAGAGCAGTCCTCGCCCGGGTAGGGATGGAATACATAAACAAGTGAAGGAGATGGTCGGCCGGTTGGGAGATCGCAGCGACCATTGTAACAGGCGACTGTAGCAGTTATGGTGGTGACGATTGTTGCCGAAGCTTCGGTGACGGTAGAGACAAAGGTGGTAGTGACAGGTGTGACGTCCGTGACGGTAGAACCTGATATGACGACCGGGGCGTCAGATTCACTACCCGTGGCACCAGATGGGTCAGCCGTGAGCACATCTGTAACTGTGCCACCAGGTAAAGTGATAGTGGCTCCAGATAAAGTGACCGTAGCGCCAGATAGAGTGACTGTGGCACCAGATACAGTAAAACCAGATCCGTCGATAGTGACTAGGTCGGTAACAGTAGCACCAGTTGCGCCAGGACCGAGGTTAATGTCAACGTAAATGGTGAGAAGAATGTTGTTGGAGATGCTCTGACGCTTGGATAGACGACCACGGCGGTTAGACGAGACAAGTCCACCACAGTAGTGAGTCTCGTTACCAGGGCATTCAATGTCGCATTGATCATTGTCGACAATAAACATATCCTCGGGTGGCACATCACTGCCACAGTAACAGTTGCTGAGGATGATCAGTCATGCGTTCTAGTCAACCAAGAAAAGCGTAACTCACCTGCTATAGGTACCGAAGTACCGATTTCCATCGCAAACAACAGCACATCGATCCTGGCTCATTTCGCCACTACTCTCGGCGAGCTGGAACGTGGGATGTCCAGCATCAGTGGTGTGGCAGCCTAACAGTCGGAAGTTACCAACAACAGCAGGGTTAAGACCAATAGATGACGTTCCAGTGGCACTAGCGGAAGTGGTATCACTAGTTTGAGTCTCTGTACCGGTGGGCGAGTTGCTAGTTTGGGTATCTCCAGTAGTCGTGGTGATGTCGTCGTCAGTTTGAGTAGCCGTGCCAGTAGTGGAGGCAGTACTGTCGGTATCGCCGATGGAGGTGGGCGTGCTGGTAGGGGCGAGCGAAGTATTAACTACTGAGTCGGTGGCAATAGAGCTGGAGCTTGCCTCAGCCTCGGTACTAGTTGGCTGGTCGATATCCGTGCTCTCATCGGTTTGTACATCTGTAGATCCTTCGGTAGGAACGTCACTAGTGGTAGCCGGTGCGGCATCAGTCTCCGTGGTAGGGCCATCGGTCTGTGTATCTTCAATGGCGTCCGTCGTGGTGACTTCAGGCCCTGTGGTAACTGCGTCTGTCGGTGTAACCGCAAGTTCTGTAGTGGTTGTATCAGGTCCCGGAGTAGGGACATCAGTCTCTGTATCCACGAGCTGAGTAGTGGTTGCATCAGGGCCAGCATCAGTTGTTGTAGCGTCGCCGTTGCCAGCAACACATAGGCCAAGAACTGTATCGCACTCAGGGAGCAAGGGGTTGATACAATCGTCATCCGACGTGCAAGTAACGCCACCAACAGCAGCAACACATAGACCAGTATCTGTATCACACTCAGGCAACAGAGGGTTGGTGCAGTCAGAATCATCTGTACAGGTAACTCCTCCGACAGCAGCAATGCAAAGACCGGTAATTGTATCGCATTCAGGCAGTAGGGGGTTGGTACAGTCAGAGTCATCTGTACAAGTGACTCCGCCAACCGCAGCAATGCAAAGACCAGTTGTAGTATCGCATTCAGGTAGAAGAGGGTTAGTGCAATCAGAGTCATCTGTACAGGTGACTCCCCCAACAGCAGCAATACAGAGGCCGGTTGCTGTATCACACTCGGGTAGAAGGGGGTTCGTACAGTCAGAATCATCTGTACAAGTGATTCCTCCAACAGCTGCAATGCAGAGGCCGGTGGTGGTATCACACTCGGGCAATAGAGGGTTCGTACAGTCAGAATCATCTGTACAGGTGACTCCTCCAACAGCTGCAATGCAGAGGCCGGTGGTGGTATCACACTCGGGCAATAGAGGGTTCGTACAGTCAGAATCATCTGTACAGGTGACTCCCCCAACAGCAGCAATACAGAGGCCGGTTGCTGTATCACACTCGGGTAGAAGGGGGTTCGTACAGTCAGAATCATCTGTACAAGTGATTCCTCCAACAGCTGCAATGCAGAGGCCGGTGGTGGTATCACACTCGGGCAATAGAGGGTTCGTACAGTCAGAATCATCTGTACAGGTGACTCCCCCAACAGCAGCAATACAGAGACCGGTTGCTGTATCACACTCGGGTAGAAGGGGGTTCGTACAGTCAGAATCATCTGTACAAGTGATTCCTCCAACAGCTGCAATGCAAAGACCAGTAGCAGTGTCGCATTCGGGCAATAGCGGGTTCGTGCAGTCTGCATCGGTTGAACAAGTGATTCCACCAATGATAGTCTCAATACAAAGACCAGTTGTAGTATCGCATTCAGGAAGTAAAGGGTTGATGCAGTCAGAGTCGTCTGTACAAGTAACTCCCAATACAGCAGCAATGCAGAGACCTGTATCTGTATCGCATTCCGGCAACAAGGGGTTCGTACAATCGGCGTCGGTCGAGCAGGTGATACCTCCAACAATAGTTTCGATACAGAGACCTGTCGTGGTATCGCATTCGGGTAGCAGAGGGTTCGTACAGTCAGAATCATCTGTGCAAGTGATCCCGCCAACAACGGTTTCAATACAAAGACCAGTTGTTGTATCACACTCGGGAAGTAGGGGGTTGGTACAATCGGCATCGGTCGAGCAGGTAATTCCGCCAACAACAGTCTCAATACAAAGGCCAGTTGTTGTATCGCATTCAGGCAGAAGAGGGTTGGTGCAGTCGGCGTCTGTTGAACAAGTGATTCCTCCAACAACAGTCTCAATGCAGAGGCCGGTTGTTGTATCGCACTCGGGCAGCAAAGGATTGGTGCAGTCAGAATCGTCCGTACAGGTGACCCCCCCAACAACCGTCTCAATACAGAGTCCAGTGGTTGTATCGCATTCAGGTAGCAGAGGGTTAGTGCAGTCAGAATCATCTGTACAAGTGACCCCTGCTACGCCAGCAATGCACAACCCTGTCGTGAGTGAGCATCGAGGCAGTAGAGGATTACCACAGTCGGCATCGATCCGACAGTTGACGTTGGGCAATCTGGGAACACAGACTCCGATACTGTTGCACTTGGGCGCCAGGATGTTGCATTCTGCGTCTGTCGTGCATGCCCCTGCCAGGCCTCCAAAGAGACTGAGGGCTGTAAGGCCGAGTAAACGAGTGGTTTTTTTCATACTTGCAACGAATGTGAATAATTAACGAGTGTAGACAAGAAACAAAAAAATGAATGTCCAAGAATCCTCTGATGCTCGAAAGTTGGAGAGTGTACTGAAGCGTATGGAAGATGGTTCTTCTTATACTTGCTTGTCGACTTGTTACTTGGGATGTTCTCATACTCTGATCTGGCAAGTTCTCCTGAATCCAGCTTCGTTCCCTAACCCTTTCTAGGGGTAGTCAGCCATAATTCTTGAGCATACTTCTCGGTAGCTTGCTTTAGCCAAAGGATGCATTGATGTACAAGTCGTTACGGTCTGGTAATCTTCCCCAAAGACGACACTCCTTGGCATTTTACGATGGCGATGGTTGTCTCTGACACGGTTTGGTATGTCCTGCCCCTTTGTTTCGTCTCGTCCACGATGGGACATGTATTCCCAATCTTCGTATTGGTACCTCATCGTATTGACCAGAGGCGAGCTCGCCCTGGCGACAAGCCCAAGTGTGTACAGCCAACCACGAAAAAGGAATGCATCATATTCTATGATACCTGGAATGCTAGTTCTTCTGCGACTCACAGACATGGTTATGAAGTTGTTGCTGATGTTGTAAGCGACCAAGGGAGGTCGGACGCAGGGGGGTTGAGAAAGGGCTGCACAATACTGATGGACTTTAGGTCGTATGCAGCCACGATTATACTGACACCGTGCATACGGTCTGTTAAAGTCAGTCTCACAGTGGGAATAATGAAACCGATCGTTACATCAGTCCTATGGTTTCAAGCCACTGTTTGGCTAACATCGAGTCGAGATCCATCTATCGTTGAGAACATGGTATCCGGCTGGGCCAACAGAATTCTTTATCTCCTGTGTAACCATCCAGCATGACAAGTAAATTGAAACAACAACGCCCTGTGGCGGAGTGGTGATTACAAAGTGGCCAGCTCCACTGCTGTTCTCTTCCTCACTCTGGACAAGGTCTTTTCAATTTTTGTTTTTTTCTTAGTTTTATTTTTATTCCTGTTTTCAATATGCTGTTAATTCTTGACACAACAGAAATCTGATATCATGCGTGGTCGTTGCACCCGTTTACGTTGAATGCTTGCGAGAATACGCGGAAATAAGCTTGGCAGAAAACACTACCGAAGGATGACCTCTCAGTAATCTCCGAGATGTGAATCACTTGACGCACAGGTCATAAACGGCGGCTAGTGTAACTGCCGGGGCAAGGGATCAGCTACAATGGTCACGGTCGAATAGCTTCGGAATCTGAGACACTACACTCCAATTGCGGTGTCATAAATGACGGACCAATCGACCACGTATACCCCCAGCCACTTGTGCAGCAAAGTGACTCAGAACGTGGGCCTCGCAAATATTCCGTCTACATCCTAAGAGTCAAGCTCCCTTAAGAGTGAAACGAGGCTGCTGGCGCTTGAGGGGACTGTGCAAAGTCCACTGTGAAAACTATGTACATAGCCTTCTCATCCACTCGAAGCAAGTGGTAGTGCTTGCTCGTCAACCACAGGTTTCCAGCTTATCGCACTCTCACGTCACCTCCGGTCGTTCTTGTCATTATCTAAACCCGACATGACAGACGACATATCGTTATCATGCTTCTTTTTGAGAGCAAGTCGAAGAAGAAAGACAAACCCCTCCATTTGGTGTACAAGTCGTTGACGTAACCAAGTTTTGAGGCTGGCGGCTAGCATTGGTTACACAAAGGGGTTTTGAAACAGTGCTCTTGGTACGACACCAAAAAAGAGTGGTAAATCCCCTCACATCGTAATTTTTCGAAGTCATGCAATGTGTCAATGTCAATGTCAATTATGCTCACTGTCTTATCAAGGGGCCAGGGGTAGACCAGCGATGATTAACCCCATCTCAGCATCTCCGTTTTCCACCGGCTGCTGGGACGAGGTGCTCAGCTTCATTGGAGTCTAGAACCATGGCAGAATTCCAATACCAAGACAGTGGCGCGGAAGACTCCAGCCCAGCAACTTGATATCCATTATCCCGTGCGTTGCAACAGCCCGAGGCTTCTTTTGAGAATAGACATTCTGTCCGGCTGATTCGGTCCACAAACAGTCATCAGTAGATAATTGTTCTCTACTTGGAAAGCTACTCATAGAAATCCCCTGAGCTCCAACGATATGAGAACTATGGGGGCGTATCCCACAATAGTACAGCGTAGCGTCCACCGCCTATTGCCATACTTCCATGCGAATAGGCTATCGGCGCACGTTCGCTTGAGTAGATGATTCCTCACCCTTTGGGTCTGGATTCAATCATCTCCCTCTCAATACAAGATTTTCTATAGCATAATAATAGATTATCTGAAAGATATTGGTCCTATTCTTGATGACGTCTTTGATCAGTCGGTCAACCCCGTTATGGCTTATTAATCCAAGCTGAACATTACAGCTCTCATTACATCCTATACATGCCTGTTTCTGATGTTGTTGGATTCGGACCAAATGCCCCGCTCTGTCACTTCCGCAGAAATTCGATCCTCGGGGTTACCCTTTTTGGTCATTCCACGCCGCCGCCCAAGCCTAAACCGAGGGATGCCGCACTATGCCGTATTCGCAAAACGGTGAGATCCTTCATCCAAACACGTAGTAACAAAGACCTGTCACTGAAGGCGCTGTGGTTGTATACTTGCCACTGAAACTCCTGGTCATCTAGGTACCTTTCTCTGACCGTCCGTCCATACCACGTTCACATTCTGCACTTACTTCCGACCATGGTAAACCACAACATATAAGAGGGCTCTTAGGGCGGTGTTCTCTATCATTACTGCCAGTATCACTCAACGATTCAGTGTTTTTCAACAATATTGAATAGCTTTCATGTAGACAGTTGAGACTATTGTCCTCTTTGCTCATCCTGCGCGGATGGTTGGACGCGGCTAGTCCTTCGTAGCATGTGTCCATCAGCAAAAACAGACAAACAGGTTTATCAAACAAGAAACCACCAACAGACATCAAATCAAAATTAACGAGCCCAGAAAACCATCTTAGGTTAGAATTTGTCCGAGCGTTCAAGGTGGACATTACATGTGTACGTGCCCCGAATATCTAGGGTGGCTGAACTTGAAAATAGAAGCAGCAAGCCAACAACAGTAACTCTACCTACAAGCCAAGTGTGGTCCCTAATAGGAAGGATTGGCATGTCACAGGTTTGAAAATGGCCTTGGAGTCCTTGAAAGCAGTATCCTTGTCTGGAATATACTAGGTCTCTCTTTTCTGAAAGCAATTTCTTCCTGTTCTTCCGTGAAGATTTTGCAAGTTGGGAATACCAACCGGCGGGCATAAAAAGCCGATAACGAATTCTTGACTCCTTCCAAATGCATCTCTATACCAGGAGAAGGACTTCCGGACTCCAGGTTCATTTCTATTGATCTAAAGGCAAGAAAGAACATATCGAAGGACTGCTGAAGATATGAGAAAGTTAATCTCCAATTTGGACCTCGGCTCGGATCTCGAACAACATTCTCGCTGTTGTCAAGCCAGTAATTTAACTAAACTATTGGATGGCGATATCCATTTTATTTCCAACACCCACATGGCTGCCATTATCACTAAGGTAGCCAGGTGTTTCATTCTAGCGGCCCGGACCTACCCGACTAGTCAGTCTAGGCCATTATCTCTCTCCATACGAATAACAGCAACTGCATTATGACTAATATTTACATTGCCACCTTCTAATTTATAGGAAATGTCTCACTTCAGGCTCTTGATGAGATCTTCCATAAGATGATTAAATTCTCCAGCACGTGATAAGGTAGGGCGTTGGCTCTCAGTAACTGACACCTTTTGATAGAGCGGGGGTGTGTAATCGCAATTAGACAATGAGCACACGGTTTATCTGTGTCTATACCAGCCTAAGGGCTGACTCGGACTTACCAGACCATCCTTAAGCTGTAACCGACCCTCATATAAACACATACCACACTGGCAGGAGATTCATAAAACCCTGGCCGAGTAACAAAAAGTATGACCTGTTGCTCCTGAGGAGGATTTCAAGCACCTTAAGACAATGAAGCATGTTGTTGACCAAGAAATGGCGGTGTGTATCGAGTAATTTTATTATGCTTGGTGCTTGGCAAGAAGTGGATGCTGAGCAGCTATACTACAAAAAAGCAAACAAGAACACCTGAAACGAGACGAGACGTAAGCGAATTAAAACAAGGATGTTGAAGCAGATCACATAGAAATGCGGGACAAGACGGAGGGTATGGCAGGGTGGCACAGAATCTGGAGTGTGTATGTCACTTTGAGGATGAAGTAGTAAGATTTCTTGTGACGACAAGACCAACCGTGTACCTGCGTACAGCGAGTGCTGAAGGTTAGCAACGTCCGTAGTCTTGCGATGTAAGAGTTTGGGGTATTCATAAACGTGTAGGGCAAACTGACCCGTCATCTAAATCTGATATTTAACGAGGCGAGAATATGATAGCATTGCATCTGGCTCGCCAAGAAATCACTCGCTTAGGGCCTCAGAGGCATAGCAAGAGACTTCAACTCAGTACGACTTGAGCCTTCGATAGTTATGTAGCCGGGCAGGCTCAGAGCCATGAAGTGTTCTATATACCGTGAGGTTCCTAATGCACATCGCCTAATCAACACCAATTACGCCATTTCCAATACCCGAACACGGTTCCCTAGAACCTCTATTTAAAGTCACTACGACAGAAAGGCGACTGGATTGAAGCAGTCATGCAAAGCTGAGCCACCTACAAAGCCAGGGTCATTTATATGAGCGTATGGTCTCCAGCATCAGTTATACCAGTCATACGAAATACACGTAGCAGCCTTTGCTGATACTGGCTAGGTAAAACTGGTCTCCTTTGAAGGTCATACTCGGCCACCTGTTTTCAGCCACCCTGTCCAATACTGCAGCAATCAAACAGACAACATGGCATGTTCCTATTACGCCCACTGATCTCCCATGTAATATCTTTCCGCTGATGATATCTGGCGGCGGTCGGCTTCTTCCCCTAATAGAAAACTAAGGCTGGAATACGTAATACCACATTTCCGGTCAAGGATTGTTGCTGCGCCGCATCCTTGGCTGCACATAAGCTCGGATATGGGACAAGCCGAGTCTTGGTCTGGTGGTTGTACTTCTCTCATATTAGGAGCTTTTTTTGCAAACAAAGTCACTGAGAACTGAACGTGTGTGTGAAATAGACTCGTTCAATATCTCCAACGTCATCTTAGCTCTGGAAGTTTGGCCTCATTTTAGATATATTTATATTTTCCCAAGCGGCACGGAGCTCTAAGGATCCAGGATCAAGTCAAGCCAGTAAGCCAGAAAAGGCCGGCGATTGCCTAAACGGATAATGGAGTCTTGGCAGCAGTCACGCTGACAGACAGACGCGTGTCCAAATCCTCAGTCTTGACTGAAAAACAGGCCACGTCTTTTGTGATGAACTTCGGTTAGTACCGCTTATATAAAAGAAAGCAACTCTAATAGTCTTTCTTTCCGAAGCATCTGGTTGAAACACAGAGGCAACACAAATACTTCAACACTACATTCACAATATGCGCGCCGCAGTCTACACCACCTTCATCGCTTTCATCGCCCGTGGCCTGGCTTTGGAGGAGTCAGTGACCTTGTCTGGCCTTAGCGTCCACAAGAGAGGAAGTCCTGTCGGTCACTCCATCGAAAGCGTTTCGTTCAAGCTCAGTGGAGCCGCCGCCGACAACCTCGAGTGCTCGGCAAAGAACGTAGCATTCCCCGAGCCTGACGCTCTCCTGCCTTGCGGTGATTCTGACTATGCCTTCACGCTTTGGCCTGGCCGGAGCGGCGCAGAGTTCCGTGTGATGGTTTATCACGATGTCGGAGATTCGTATGTCCACCCCAGACACCATCTAGCTACGGCTGCTAACTAGTCTTCAGTCACGCCGACCTTCGAGGAGGCGCTGATATTCCCACTGTCTGTGACAACAGCCATGGCAGCGGCCCGGCTGACGAGATTTGTACTCAGGACCAGCCTGTGACCTTCACGATTGATGGGCCAGTCGGAATTACCCCGAGTCTGTAATGTGAAGTATGGACTGAAATCTTCCCCTCTTTTATTCAACCACAATTTCTGTCTCTTTCGGGACAACAGTATACAGGCACCTGTGCTTGTGTACTAGCCTTGCTTGTTTCTTCTCTTACTGTCCTTGCAATTGCCCAGTGCCGTTGTGCCGAAGCAGCTCAATTAACGGTGGCTAAAGCCCTAGGCTGGGGATATACGACAGAGTCACAAGGGGGCAACCTCAGACATTTTTGTGGCGAGTATTATCGAGTATGGATAGCTATAAACTTTGACTGAAAATGGGTGAAGAGTTCAAATCGGAGATTTTCCTGGCTTGGGGATTGTGTGATTTCTTTTGTACTGGAGACTCCACGACAAGCGTGCATCAGGTAGATTTATCCATCTTCCACCCTCCCTGAAGTTTCCGAAATCAGTTTTGAGTTCTTTGCCGTGATGTGCCAAGGCATGTCATCCGTTGGATATTTGGAAAATTGCTCTAGTCGTTTAGCTACCTGTCTTTGTACGTCTCTAACGGTCGTTTAAACGGATACGAAGGGCTTGAGCAGCTTGATTGCACCTCTGATTGGAGAACGCCAATCAAAGGGGTTTGTACGCGCACCATCTAGAGCAGTACGGGCTAATCTGAGATTCTGTCATTTTTGAAGCGCCTATTTCTTTGCTGTATAACAGGTAAGAACCTACATTCTCTCATTTTCGACACTTTGGTAATTTTTAATCTTCAGCCAGACGCACATAGAACTACTTACACTCTCAACGTCCATTAAATGTTGCGTTGAGCTAGAAATCTCGCCCACTAGCTGGGCTCTAACTTGGCGAATACTTATCGCAACAGCTACTTCTAGGCACACTTCGCCGTCACAGCATACTCCTTATGACCTCTGTCACCTAATCTGGTCTCATCACACGATTTCGGATACGTTGCAGGATTCATGGGGAAGATAATAGCTTCTCTGGCAAAGAAGGTCAAGGCTGCGTCGTGTCTTGGTTCACCAGCAAAGATGGGCCATATGAATCGCCCATCATCCTTCCTGGTTATATAGGCGGCTGTACTCAGGCGAATTGCCGTTCTTTTTCAATATCTTACGGACTTGATTGAGTATGCAAAAAGTTAGTCCCAGGCCAAGAGCGGCAAAAACATACAACAGCGGGGATTCGCTGGTCGTCACCGACCCAACTACTAGTCCGCCCCTCATCGGCTTGACTATAGGAGAGCGGACGGGATCCCGTATTTTCCGATGGGTATGGTCGTATGTACCAGTTATTGTTTGGTTGGGCTCTATATACGTGGGCTCTTTCAAGTGGCTTCACGAGGCACATGCCCTGGTGTGCTGTTAATGGAGCCGTGAATCGCTGCTCTTGTCCCATATACCTTATAGCAGAGGTGGTCGTTCAAGCCGCATGGAGGTCATATTCCCTCTGGCTCAGGTCATCATATTTCATGACTTACAATAAGGGTTATCTAGATACTATTATGTTGCATGTCAACTTGCATTTGAGTTCTGCATATTGCTCACCTCTCTAAGCTGCAATATCAAGCAATGTCTTGCCAGAGGGAACAAGAAACCATAGACTCAGGATAGTCCCATAGTTGTTTATCGTAATGCTGCCAAGTTCACACGCTTCACGCCTTACCTCTAGCCTTATTCTATCTACGGTGGCACATATCTTTATTAGGCTCGCAAGGCTACCTCACACCATCACACTTGATAGATGAACTAACTCACTCATCTGCGTATCGCGACGGCAATTAAAATCAGTCGTAAGGACTGTTCCCGTGGTTAAGTATTCATACTCACCCTTACTCTGGCTATCTATACATTAAACCATGAATCATAGCTCCTACAACACTAACTCAACACAACACAGCCCAGAATACCACAGCTATCATCGACCCGACTACTCTCCTGGCACTCATAGACTCTGCAGCTGAAGATGGGGTTGTGGTAGCAGATACAGAACCGGTCTCAGTCCCAGAACCCTCATCGGTTGTACTACTGCCAGTAGTAGTCGTTATCGCAGTGCCCGAAGTGCTGACAGACTGGGTAGCCGTTGTCGTAGCCATACCAGTCTTGGACATGGCCGTGTCTTCGTCGGCGCCATATTCGGCAATATCCAGCACATAGGACGAGTTCCCTTTGGTCTTGGACTCAAAAACTTCATAGCTAGCCCAACTGGGCCGTCCCTTGGTGCCGAGTGACACACACGCCTCTCGGTACGCGTTGCTGGCGCATATGCTAATGCCATCGCTAGTGACGCCACCGCCGGCATTGGTGCACGAGACAAACAACTGTGTGACGAGGAGTGACATATTGTCAAAAAAGTCATCCTCTAGCGACCCGGGCGAGAGACAGTTGCGGCAGCCGTCCATGGAAGGGTACCAACCGTCCGGGTTGGGGATGCACACGCAATCTCTCGTGTTGGCTTGAGGGCCTTTGAGCTTCTGGCAACGCAACATGGCCTGGTAGATAGGCCAGCACCCGCAGTCGTCGAGCTTGGTGGGACTGTCTGGTGCTGATTTAGTAGTGGACCAGCCATTTGGCTCAGCGGAAGAGAAGCTGGCCAGGGCAACGAGGGCCGCGAAAGAGCATGTGAGGCGCATTTTGTTGCGGTTGATTATTGTTGATCAAATGGTTTCTGCGCAGGGTTGGATATATAAAGAATAAGATCTAAGACGAGAATCGAAAGTGAAAAAGTTGCTTGGTGAGCTGATCTTACGACGACAGGGATTGGCTGTTGTAATTTCCGATTTCAGGCTTCACCACACATCGCCCCGTTGACTTGACCTAAACTTGCCTAGCTTTAGTCCATGGTGTCAGCAAGGAATTTGCTAACCACCTTATAAGGCTGACTAGTATTCGCGCTTAACCTACTCTGTGTCATACCGAGATGAGATTCTATAAGAAGCATCCACCTACAGTCATTTCAAAGAGATTGATCTGTTAGTAGACCCTGATATCCGGCGTAGCGAGATAGTTACCTTGTTTGACCGTACGGCTCTGCTATGTGATAGCCTGGTACAAGTCACGTAAGGAATTCACTTCCATCACCTTCTGTCTCTTGCTTTCGCCACGCGTGATCCTGATTAGGTCCAAGCTGGTTAGTAAACTTGACGATGTGTTTCCCACCTTTCACTGAATCCCTTCTAACCTAGCCTCTATATTCGGACATAATGCAACTGGGATATTGTTCCAGCGGATGTGGTGAGACAAATGGATGACCTGCGATAGCTTCGTGAATGCCATTTAAACCCTTAGCTCATCTGGGATTATTCTTGATTCAGCCCCGGGTCAAGAAAATTCCAGTCCTCCAAAACAGAGACTCACTCATTTGTTGAAGTGATGCTCGTTGAGCCCAGGCTTGAAGACACCCACATCAATACTACACAGATTCAAACATCCGCAGGGCTCGTTCTTAAATTTATATAAATTGCCCAGTTCCCCTCGGTTAAACCTCCCACTTCCACAATATCAAGGTAGTCTGACGGCAAAATCACTTTTATGTAAAATGTGCTGGCGAATTCAATATTTCCAAAGATGCAATCGGTGTCTAGTCACGCTTGTCCGGCGCAAAATCGTCGTTCGCCAAGCATGCAAGAGTTACAAGGAAACAGGTGACTGCAATGAATATAGCACTCCTATACCCGAAACTCAATTCGTAAATTGCTCTTCTTGTCCCCTCTGCAAGGAAAGAAGGCTCAAGGCTCTGGAGGAGAATGGCGGCGAAGATGATCGTGGAAGCGCATCGACTTTCTAGGCAGGAGAGCACATCGGAATACAGAGTTGTTGGTATGTTAGCTTCGAGTATGCCGTTTGAACAATCGATCAAGTAGATTGTGAGCCACCTGCGAACAAGTTGAAACTGGTCAGGTGTGATCATGTGCGTTGTCATTATGAGACCAGGTATAGCCTGAGTCACCGCGATCACACTCTTGTATCTTGTGACTAGAGACAGGTGGGATCCTGGATACTCTGTTATTCACTAAAACCGTGGTACTACTGTTGTGCCTTTTGCCTATCACAGGTAGCCTGTCCTTCGAGAACTACTTTGAGTTGCTGCTCAAAAAGGTTGAATCCTTGGATAGTGGACAGTCGATTCTAGTCTGGGCTGGGAGCTTAGGGGTTGGTGCCAATTCTATCCAGCTGCAAAGTCGCTGGGTTTCATGTCGTTACGACTTGTTTCCCCAATAATTTCGACCGTGTCAAAATGCTTGGTGCCGAGGAGGCGTTTGGCTACAGTGATTCATCCGCTACCGTTCATGCTGTTACCGAGCTTCACAAGCACGATTATATCGGAATCTTTCATTTTGGTGGCCCAACTGCTTCCTCTCGTTAGGTAGCCAGTAACTCTAAACAGAGTTTATATGTCACTTTCATAAACCCCATGAAAAGAGGAGGAATGAAAGTCAGGAATTCCGGCTATGGTGGCAATACTTACTGATAAAAACCTTTGTTTTAATGGTAGAAACATAGCAGACTTTGGTACTATCACAATAGTCTGAAAGCAGGGAAATACTGAATATTCTTTTGATATCTCCACGTTGAATGGAATGCACCTCAATGACTTCAGGGTTCAAATACTCTATCACTCGCTACAGTCTTTCCAGTTTAATCTCGGCCATCGTAGCGAAACGAGAATATTAAAATCCTCGCAGCTCATTAATGCCTGCTCATTGGTACTTCGTGTGAACGTCTCTTGGCCTAGAGACCTTTCTTCTTCTCCCTTGGCATCTAGCTCCGGCGTCTGGACTTGTCCATCTTCCGCTTTTGGCTTTCAATTCTCTTTAAGAAGGCAGCCTGTTTCTTACGCTCTTTGAACTCCTTCGCTAAATCCCGCTGTCGCTGTAGAATGGCTTGCTCCTTCACTCTGGCGGCCATCTTCTCCTTCATGCCGTGGCAGTTGCAGGCCAGAAGCATAGTTATCAAAGAGACGTCAGTCTCGCCAAGAGCGCCGTTGAGTTCAACATACCAGTCTTGTAGGCTAAGCTGTAAATATTGATTGTCCCATAGCTGTCCCTTAACGATTCCTCTAATGGCTGACCGAAGATGGGTTCTCCTATCGGCAGCGACTTTATGCATCCGCGATGATCACCCAGGCCATTGATTTTGTCAGGAGCAACTAGATAGGTATTCTTGACGGTAAGGGACGGAGGCGAAAAAGTAGTGGAACATTCGTCGAATGTTAGGGAGAGCGTAAGGATACTCATGAGAGGGCAACAGCTGTAAGGACAGATTGATAAACGGGAACGTTCTTATCTTCCATCTCATGTACTCGTCGAAAAGCGGGATATGTAGGATGTCTTGAATGAAGTCACCACAAGCGTATAGGATGTTAAAGGGTCCTTGGAGAGGCTTTGTTGTGAGTGGGAAGGGCTTGAGCCGTCTCTGAGCGAATGCTTGTGATCTTCGACAGTATTTAAAGGCGACAGGAAGTGAAGCGGAGACGATGCACAGCCAAATATAACTCCGGCCCTGCAGGTAAGCGATAACGTGGACTTGGCGGTAGGGGAGAGTCCATTTCCAGATCTCATCCTGCAATTCCAATGGTAGACGTGGGAAGAATGGCGCGATTGGCCGGTGAACGGTCTGCTCTCAGAGGGCCGTTTGAGGTCTTGTCTCGTTGGACATATTTGCTAGGAAAAAGCAAACGGTTACCAGGGCTCGTGATGCATTTTTGGGAGTTGATAGCTGAAAGTAGATTGCTGCGTGATATTATTGCTACCGGTTGCAGAGTGTATTGTATGGATAGGTTTTATTAGAATTGAGCATGGCATCGAGACGCATGCTTGCTTTATGCAGGTAATCATATAGCGTTTTTCATCCTTCTTAGACATAGAACAGTTCGATATGTTCAGCTCATTGAGACGGACAACATTCAGTAAGATGAACAAGGCCACTGAGAACAGGTTGAACAAACTGGTGAACAGGGCTTGCAAGAAAGCACAGAGACGAACAATGAACAGCCAATTAAGAAATTAGTCATAGAGTAGGAACATAGCTATCCAGATACTAGCACAGACAGGACCACACGGATGAGTTCTGCCTTGACTGAAAAGCTCCAGCTTTCTCATACACCAGCTTCAAGAACATAGGTGAGTAACGCCACAGACTACAAGACCTTTACGTCCTTAGCACCCAAGAGTGGCGGCTCAACGGCGAGCTTTGCGACAAGAATTATGCAATTGCCATTTTAGCTACTGGTATATGAGGCGGGAATTGTGTTCTTTGGCGCGTCGCTGGGTTTGTTCTCTCCATTCCGTGTGGGATCGAGTGTAAGATCTAACATAAACTTTACACCATGACCTCATGAAGACTCAGAAAACAGGAATTTCTATTCGTATCATCTATCTCAAGAGCCAGACCGTGCAAGCCATACTTGAGCAACACTTAGGCAACGTAGTCGTCAGGTGTGCTTTTGTGGCAAGGACCTCATGATTCTGCCTTGTTAGTTTGGACTTATGTACTCTCAAGGTCTATAGCTTGAACCATTCATGGTCCAGAACCTCCTCTGCACGGATTCGCTTGTGAGGATCATACCCAAACACCTTGTAAAGCAGATCTGCTATCAACTTCTGCTCAGCTTCAGGGGTTTCGAGTAACTGGGTAGGTCCCTCGCTGTATCTATCACCCGAGTTGAAGACCTCCATTGGCTTGCTGAGCGCTACTTCAAGTGACCAGTCTTCTTCTCGGAGCGATTTCCCTTCATCGTCGAAGAAATCCTCGCGTGCCTCCCATCTGGTCCACCATTCATCGGGGAGCTTGCCAAAGAACCTCACCATCTCCGCTAGCAGCTCATCGTTGTCATAGATCATGTAGAAGAGTGGTAGTTGCTTTCGGATCTCGAACAGTGTGCACCCAAGAGCCCGTAAATCACAGGCTGGGCCAATGGCGTTAGGGCACTCCAGCAAAACCTCTGGTGGAAGGTAGTTCTCTGGGATACCGAGGTCTTCTGGCGGCGATGAGAATTTGAAAGACTCGCCGAAATCGATCACACAAATCTGATCTGTTAAGAATTCGTTTCCCAGTCGAGAGATTTCCGCGGCTTGGACAAGATACGTCGGGCACGATGCCGGAAGCTCTTCTCCTGTCTCTGTCCGTACTTGGATCTTTGTAGGCTGTGCTCGAAGATATCTGTAGCTAAGAGTTTAGAATCGCGAGCAGGACGTGATGACTAGTCGACTTCAAAAAGAGGGGAATGGTTCAGCTGCTAGTCTAGCAAAAGTGAGGAGTCGGCGTCGACCTGGGTGAGCGGTGGGATAATATAGGTGCGAAAATCAAGTCCAACATCTATCATCTGACACGGAAGCGAGTCAATCAACGCCCCATTTATTTATCGAAACTGGCTCCACCTACTGTTAGTTAGCAGATTATATGTTTTCTTTCTTATTTCTTTTCTATTCTTTTCTATAATTGTCTTGAATAAATCCCCAAGGCATGTATTACAATAATACTGCTTAGTTATTAGTTTTTTAATAACATCAGCTCAATAGTCTCGACAGTTGTAGCGTCTGTCATAGGCCTACAGGTCAAGTTCTCCACCTCGTCGTGAGGATTACAAAACGACAAAGACCTCATCGACTACTGTATCTTCGTAAAAGTATCGGCGTTAGTTAAGACAGCCTTTAGTTCGGGCTCTGTCGCATTGTATATTTGTTTTGTTTCTTGTGACCATGGCTTGTGACTATCCTCCCACTCTTAATTGCCAGTACACTTAAAACAAACAAACAAATATCCCCGCACATTATTTGTTCCAAAATAAATGATAGATAGTTGGATTGCCTTTATCTGGTTGTGCCTCCGCCCTTTCTTTCTATTGATCGATATTTATTGAGTCTCGAGCTCTGGGTCTAGTGCAGTGGCAGCTACAGGCGTCTCTGAAGCCTCACCCTTCGCAGACATGGCATCTTCAACTCCTTCGAATCTATCGACCATCAACCAATATGTCTTCCTGGCTGTCTTGGGTCTTTGGATGATTCCCCAACATTTACAGAAGTATTAGCGGATGACGAGATGGCCACTGAGAGGTGTATCTCATTAGCAGTTGGAAGCAGATACATTGGTGTATATCAACGGAGGCAATACCGGTGGGATAAGACGTCGTGGTATACCCTTCATTCGTCTTTTAACCCTTTATGCTCTACAAGGTGGAGACTCCAGCTTATCTGACAGTTTTGTTACAAGTATGGCAGCGGACGCACTAGCAGTTGGCGCATCGACAGATACCTACATTATGCGCTCGACTTGGGGAACCTATTCACCCATGGAACCAGAAACGCCAGCAGAGCGTTCCCTTGTTGCGTTCCCTGCATATGTTCCTTTCCCAACTATACATCTAACGCATGGCTACAACTACACAAAGATCGCAGCTTGAAGCAGAGTAATAACAGTATCATACATTAAAGTCAACCCAAACATGCCAGACTCTCTTATCACTACCGAAATTATCATAACCGTTGGAAATACGTCTTATGATTACGCTCACAGGACCTATCCGCCTGTAGACGTGACGACTGTTATTACCCCTTGTTATGCCTGTGGACCTTATGGCGAGAATAGCGTCACTCTGGCTATCCCCGCTACCGTTTGCGAGACCGTTAGTCGAAATTCGAAAGGGAAGTCTGACCTTGCGCCTGAGTCCAAGCCGCATGAGGTTTCTTCAAAGGACAACTCTCATCTGATCCTCAAGCCGAAAACAGCTCAAGAACCGGGAGCTGTTCCCACGGGTTAAATGAAGACATAGAGAGTCACTGGCTTTATCACGGACCAGATTGATGACCTCAAATTCGACCTCGAAAGGGCTCACCGGTGTCTAGCGACAAAGACATCACTCATTCAACCATGGCTGGAGGCGCCCTGCCTGTTACCTGTCATTCAGTCAAACTTTCCAATCTCTGAGCCTCAACAGGTGCTGGACAACGAAAATGCAGCAGCAGATCTCGAGACTCGGAAAATGCTACGAATCACTGCCATTGATCTATTGCAGACTATAGAAGTAGACGAAGCCTCGAGTTCTTCAACTCCTTTCTCTGGGCCAGCTACGCCAGTGCTTATTGTACAAGCTGGCAGATCCTTTTATAACACGTGGAAATTGGGTGCTATTAGCTTTCGTGTAGCATTGCTCTTAGCAGGATGAAAATATTCAACCTGTTAGTTAAAGAATTTGTACTGCTAAACTGGCTTTTCTATGTGTAATGTACTTACATATATTCTTATTAATCTTTAATAGGACAACACGTAAGATGAAGTCTAGTAAGCGTATTTTCGTTATCCCTATCAGAATCGGGGTAGGTAGCGGCTTGTGTTGTTTTACGATGACGACCTCACCGGTGTAGAATTCTCTTTCTCAACTTTGTTATCCTTTACATTCTTACCTCCATATAACATATCTACATACTCTCTCTCAACTACAAAGCTTGAGCCTTAGAAACGCATTCATAACGCTCAGTCAGCAGACCCTGGTAGACGCCAAGTCCTCATCATCGATCCATCTCCTCAGTATATCGGTGCTGCAGTCTTTCTAGCGCTGCGCCACATCTTGCAAGCCCGTGGATTGGAAAAGGGATTGGTGTCATTGGCCGACTCTGGTTTCTACGATGAATAACTAGGTACCAAGCTAAGTACATTAACTAAAACTTATCCTATGCTTATGCTCAGACCATTTCTTCCTTTCTCTAAATTCCTTACCCACTCGCTTCAAGAAACTCGGTGTCAACTCGCAACTTGGATATTTTTCAACATCAATGACTTCACCTCGTACAAACAGCCCCTACAAATCTCTTTATCCTTTTTTCCCGACACTAGCTGTTTCCATCCTATGGGTGGCTTCTTCAGTTGTTGTAATTTCCATCGTGTCCTACTTCGTTTTCCACCTCCGTAGCAGGCATTTATTCTTCCATCTTGTAAGCAACAGCCTACTAGACTCATATCTGAGAATCTGCTAACAGTGCCTTCAACCCAGCTTTCTGCAGCCGCTTACTTTACAGTTATACGGCTGCTCGCTCTTCTCATTATTTCTCGCTTCTACTCCCTTCCTCTGGCAACGCACCTCGTGACTGATGCCATCGCTTGCGCGCTCTGGGCTGCTGGATTCGGTGCCATGGCAGTCTATGACGTGAAGCATAAGCTGCTTGTGCAATGCACCGGACATTTCATCTGCGACTTGTACAAGGCCTTGTTCGCTGTTGCCTGTGTCGGCATGTAGGCTTCCCTTACCTGGCTATCATTGTCATAGTTTGGACTGACAAGACAGAATTACTTCGATCCTGATTGTCATGTTAGACTTTTACGTCTACAGACGTGTTCGCAAGGGCTACCAGAATATCGAGAGCCAGGCGTGCGGAGAACAAGACTCTCTGCAGCCCTTGTATCTATCTCATTCAATGGTGCAGGGAAGGTATCCAGGTTAATCTGGAGGCTACATTTGTTCTAGGATCAAGATGAATAGCAAACATGGTGGATCAGGCGGTACAGAGAATCATAATGTAGCTATTGTGTGCATCTTTTGATGCAATGCTAGTGGCTTAGTCTTTTGGTAAACGTAGCAGCTAAGATACATTATCCCTCTAATTTAAAGATACAGCCGTGTCAAATATTCTAAAATCGGGATACTACTGTTCTGCATCAAGAGGGATGTCTCATCACCTCGAATCAAAACCATCTATCAGCTCATGTCTTTTTTGTCTGGATTCCTTTCACCAATGAACCCCACAAGATCATCAGCTCAGCCCTACTGCTCTCAGCTACTGGTATTGGTGTACTCTAGAGCCTCAGCCGCAACGCCCCGTGATGATCGGGACAACGAATCACATCAATTATTCATATTGATACTGTCCGTCGACCTGCATAGTCTGGCCTCGACGCCCACTTCCAAGCCCCAATTCGACACACGGCACCGGGACGGCAAGTCACGTAGTGAAACAAACGTCAAGACTACGTACAGTAAGACGAATGGTTGCGGAGACTAGCTACCATCTAATGGTATGATCCAGTAACAGTACAGCTGAAATAATAGGGTTGGTGCCATATCGACTAGCTTCAACCTACACTGAATTATAGCGCGCCACAGCAAGACAATCTCAAGGAGATATCCACCTGATCATCTTGCCTGGCTTTAACTAAAGTGGTTTTCTTAATAATTGCCAGCGGTTGATGATACGCAACGCTTTCTAGCATCTGGCAAGAGACGGCAGTGCTTGATCATATGCCTTTTCTCCTCGATAACCACATCATCGTGTCTTTATCGGTTTTGAAAACATCACGATGTGGACTTATCTTGTATTTATATTAACCGTCTCTACAGTCGCGCTCTCTGTGCCATCTGAGGAGCCGAACCGCCAGTATAGCAACGATCATGCCAAAGACAAGCCTCATCATGGCATGGACTGGACAGAGTACAGCAAAGGAGGCTTTTCTCCACGGAAACCACAACGTCCTCTTAAACAAGACGACTCCAAAGCACGGGATGGACTCGCTCCTACGATTTCCTCGGTCAGCCTCGAACCAACCAGAACAATTCCGATACATTTGATGCGCCGAGAAGTATTCTTCAGCGGTTGCCCTGCAGGTGGAGGACCCCATTGTTATACATTCCACTGTAAGCCCTGACCTTCAGTCCCATTATAACGTCTCAAGCCTGATCCCATCTGCTTGCCATGATAACAGGCCCTACTGGTATAGAGGTATGCTACCTTAACGTATCGTTGCCATTATATGCTGAGAAGCAGTGTCGTGATGGCGGTTGCTGCGAACTTGGAAACTACTGCGCCATTAAATCCGGAAATTTTGGATGCTGCCGCTTGTAGGTATTCCCCAATGCTAAGTATGCTGAGAGAGGCTGAAGTGATAGGGATGGACCACCATGTGACGACGACCCTATCCCAGGGTGCTCTCTGTGCGCAAGCCTCCTCTCCCGTTCCCAAAGTCTATCAACTGACCCGGCCCTTGCTAACCTAGCTCTTGCTATGGACTATGTTGTGATTTGGTGCAGGGCATTATTGGAGAGCGTAAGTATACTAGCTGGACTCTATCAAATTATCGTAACTAACATATATGTCACAACAAAAGCTGCTTGCAGTCCAGTAATTGGCGATCAAGGCCAACCATCTGGCTTCTGCACTGGTATTGGCCCCAGCAAATCGTTATACGCTACGGCGACCAGTTGCCCTGGAGATCAAATGTAAGTAGTTTCTCTACCTATACTTATATGACCATTTGGTTTGAATACTTACTAGAACTAATGTTGCAATAGTTTTTGCGGCGGCAACTGCTGCCCCGGCGCCGCAGGGCTGATTTGTGACAAGACTAGTATTCCGAGCGCACCATTCTGCAATATACCACCTTGAGCTCTCTATGTTGCTATTTGTCATGCTCAACCTATCGATTTAATATGGAAATTCATCGAGTATCGTTTACCACAGTCTGCTTACAGCGTATTAAAGAAATTACTAGATGATTTAACCTTGGGCAGTATAGTAATTGGAATGAGTTTATATATGTGAAAACCGCACCTGAGCTACTGGTCTCTCTAAAGCGGAAATTTGGACTAATATATTTCTTGCGTGTAGTTCAACTTTTATATGTTGAATTGATCAACATCTGAACGTTCAAGCAAAATGAGCTCCCTGCTTGAAATACTACATGCAGTATTCGGCACACCTGGAAGGTCACTATTTTGGCCAAGCTGCTGATTAACCCGAGGATGGCTCGTAACATCTCATTGTAATGATTAGATCCATCGAGAGACGGCCATTAAATGTGAGTGGCGTTAGTCAATTCCTCACCTCGGCCTGTTATATCGAGTCTCACAGGACTGCCAAGGCTCCACGAGATCATAAGTGCTCATTTCCAGAACCTCCCTGGTCCAGCCTCTGTTGAAATTTGGTCATAAGTATGCGTCCGCACTTCGCCTTGCTAGTTCTAAGGAGTTTCGAAGTATATTATTACTATCTCGATATTCGCCGCCAGAACTCAGGACCTAGTTCCTTGACCGACTGTCCACACATGAAGATGGCCACGGTCTTGATACCTCGTATCTATATAGATTCACTTTGGATCAAATATCTTGCCCGGATTCATCAGCCAGTGCGGATCTAAGCTTTTCTTGATGGACCTCATGACCTGAATTGTTTCTTCTCCAAGTTCCTCGCGCAGGTACTTTTTCTTGCCCAGACCGATGCCATGTTCACCCTGTGATATTACGCCTGTCAGCGAGAGAGCCAGAGAGGTTATTGATAACGTGTTAACTGACCGTGCATGTTCCCTCCATCTCGAGTGCGCGATCTACCATCTTATGCACGGCGTCTTCTACAGCAGCGCGCTCCTTGGTGCCGTCGTATAGGATAGTTTCGTGAAAGTTTCCGTCGCCTACGTGTCCTAGGATGCTCCCAAACAACCCAAGACCATCAAGATCTTTCTTGGACAGATCTATAACGCAAGAGTGCATTAGTCCGACCATGTTTATACGCTTGTTGATCTATTCGTGTACTTACCGATCAGCTCAGCAACCCTAGACAGAGGCACAGCAACATCAGTCGACCAGGCCTTGCTGTCAGACTTTCTCAGCGAGAGCATACTCCATAGAGCTTCCTTTCTGGCAGACCAGAGAACCTTTTGTTTCTCTGGATCATTCTCGAACTGGAAATCGCGGTTGCTGTACTTCTTAGCAATCTTGCGCACTTGGTCGATGTTATCTGCCACACCGGCCTTGGTTCCGCTGAACTTGAAGAAGAGCGTTGGTGCCTCTGTCCAAACCCGCCCAGTCGCACCGACACGGTTGATGACACTCATCTGTACCTCGTCTAGGATCTCGACCGCGCCGACGGGGATACCTTTGTGGATGACATCAACGGCCATGCTCGCAGCATCTTTGATGGTATCCAAGGCGATGACCGCAACTCCATTCTCTTCTGGAATCGTGGCGAGCTTCAGAGTTGCTTCTGTGACCAATCCTAAAGTTCCTTCAGATCCGACGAACAGGGAGTTGAGGCTATAACCAGCCGAGGATTTTCTATTTGTATCTTGTCAGCTGGCATCGCTCTGGCCTATGAGTTAGTCGATATCCTATACCTGGGTCTCTTGCGGGTTTTGATGACTGTGCCATCACTCAACACTACTGTCAGATTGACAACCCAGTCTCTCATTGTCCCGTATCGTACGGCATTTGTGCCACTTCTTAGATTAGCCTGGAACTGATACTTGATGCAATACTCACCTGCAATTTGTGCCTACCATACCACCAATTTGCGCCTATTCACCATTCAATCTAAGCACCTTGGAAGGATGATGCCAACTTACAGATGGGCCCGGGTCGATAGGGAAAAACAGGCCGCTGTCTTTGATCCTCTGGTTGAGATCCATCCAAGAAAGCGAAGGCTGGACCCGAATATCCATACTACTACACTTTAGCCACGACCTTGCACCAGGATGAGAACACCTCGTGCTTACTCTTCTTTTCGGAACTCAAGAATCTGGTTCATGTTGCCAAAGTCAACGCTTATGCCACCAAACGGAGCAGAGAAATGGCCTTCGACGCTAGATCCGCCAGAGTAAGGGACTAAAGTTATATCAGCTGCGTGCTTTACTGGCTATTCCAAGCGTGCTGTTGGAAGCAAAGCACTCACTAATTGGCACACGGTAAGCGTGGCAGACCTTTGTGATCTTGGATACATCCTCGGTAGTACTTGGATAAACTACCGCCACTGGTAGAGAATCTATATTGATACTTGACCACTCTGAGTATCCGTGGGCCTTGAGTATCTCGTCCTCTATGCTGACGTTATCTTCGCCGAGTATGGATCTGAGCTCCTTGATGGCCTAATGAATGAAGTAAGTCAGTAGCGGCTAGACTCTTGATAGAAACAATAACAACAGTAAGGACGTATTTTTGAGTGATAACAGAACATCAACTTACCTTGTCCATCTCAGATCTAGTCGCGTATACGATTTGATTGTCATGAGTCGCCCTCTTACTCTCACCCATCAGATATCCTCCAACTCCAGCGGCTGCAGTTGATAGTAGCAGCGCAAGATAGGTGAAATTCGGCTTTTCTGACTCCTTCTTTGTCTTAAAATCGATGTCGGCAGTTGCATAACCCCTCCTTGACCCGCCAATCAACGGTCTACTCATGGAACGGATGCGTAGGCGAGTAGATGCTGCATTGCTACGAACAATGGCACGAAAGCCGCTCAAACCCGTTCTGTTCAACATTGCGAACAATTTACGCGTATTGCATGCGGGTTCTCAAAAATGGGAGAAGGATTATCTTTTCAGCAGGTTTTGTATGAATCTCGGCTTATTGCAACGGAACCGATGTAGGAGTTTCACGACCGTGCCGAAGGCTAAACTGGTAGGCATTTCGGTAACATCGGAATACATCTCTGGAGCCCGGACCTTGCAAGCCCCCCCTTGTTCTACCCTTGCGCGTTTGGTTCGGGCCGAACAGTACGAATCACATCCGAGGAAATGGAGCGTATTCAGTCCAGGGAGTGTATAACGGTACTGTTATAGACCAATGACGTTTATAAAGTCGCGCGGGGATGGAATTTCAAGAGTCCATGAGCCACCTTTTTACCTCTGTATGCTTCTTCCAACGCCGAGCAAACCGCCGCAATGTGTGTCACTGTCCTACAGAACTCGAGAGAGTCATACTAACTAACTGGCTAGGTACACAGCGTCCTTTGCATTCTTCGAGGCCTTGATGGAGGTCAGTACATCCGCCCGCCCCCGCTGCAATAGCTTGGTTTGCCAGCCAACTAACATATCAAAACACTACATAGGCAGGAGTCAAGAATTGCTTCGTCAACCTTGGCTCTGATCATCCCAGCATTCTAGAGGCTATGGTCAAGGGCCAGCGGGAGAATGGCAGCAAATTCCCTCGTATCATCACGTGTCCCAATGAAATGGTTGCACTGTCTATGGCCGACGGTTATGCACGCCAGAGCAATGAGCCTCAGTGTGTCGTCGTCCATGTCGATGTCGGCACGTCTGGCTTGGCGGCTGCCATTCATAATGCGTGTACAGGAAGAGCACCTGTGCTCATCTTTGCTGGCCTGTCGCCCTATACCATCGAAGGGGAGATGACGGGCTCCCGAACTGAGTATATGTAAGATGATCTGAAGGTCAATGGGGAGACTGAAGCTAACTACCACTATGAAACAGCCATTGGATGCAAGACATTATAGACCAGAAACAGATTGTTGCCCAGTACTGCCGCTACGTTGGCGAGATCAAGACTGGAAAGAATATCAAGCAGATGGTGAGAAGAGCTCTGCAATTCGCTACCAGCGATCCGAAGGGGCCAGTGTACCTGATGGGCGCTCGAGAAGTCATGGAAGAAGTCGTTGAACCTTATACCATCGAGAATCAGCACTGGAATCCCGTCGGACCCTCCGCCCTCCCCCAAGACGCTGTGGCCGAAATTGCTCAGTGTTTGGTCGAGGCCAAAGAACCCCTTGTCGTTACAGGCTACAGCGGCCGAGATGCTACGGCTGTCAAGGCTCTAATCGAGCTTGCCAACACTATCAAGGGGTTACGTGTCTTGGATACCGGCGGCTCAGATATGTGTTTCCCTGCCGACCACCCGGGCTGGCTGGGATTAAAGTATGGCGTAGACGATGCCATCAAGACTGCCGATGTTATCCTTGTGGTGGACTGTGATGTTCCTTGGGTAAACAAACTATGCCACCCCAGGAGCGACGCCAAAATCTTCCACCTGGATGTAGATGTGCTGAAGCAAAAGATGCTCGTCTTCTACATCAATGCTGAAAAGAGGTATCATGTCAGTGCCGGCATCGCATTGAACCAGATTGTTGCGCACCTTGGATCTCCTGAGTTGAAGGAGAGACTTTCCAGCTCTGATTTTGAGAGTCGATGGCTTACGCTACAAAAGTCTCACTCTGACCTGATCCGCTCGCTCGACGCCAAGGCTCAGGTGAACGATGCGGGTGCAATGAACGGAGCCTATGTCTGCTCCATTCTGCGCGAGAAGCTACCTCAAGACACCCTGTTTGCCATTGAGGCGGTCACCAACGCTGTAGTCGTTTCCGAGCAGCTGCGAGTGACGAAACATGGACAATGGATCAATGCTGGTGGCGGCGGCTTAGGTTGGAGCGGTGGTGCTGCTCTTGGTATCAAGCTTGCTGCCGCAGCTTCCGATGGTGCGGTTCCTATTGACAAGCAAAGAATCGTTGTGCAGATTGTTGGCGATGGAAGCTTTCTCTTCAGTGTGCCATCCAGCGTATACTGGATCTCGCAGAGATATGGAATTCCCATCCTCACCATCGTACTAAACAACAAAGGTAAGATTTATTGACTTTCTGTGCCATGAGAGAGTATGCTGATTAACCTCGTTCCTTTAGGATGGAATGCCCCCCGAAACTCGATGCTCTTGGTTCATCCGGACGGCCCAGCGTCTCGCGCAACCAATTCCGAATTAAATATCTCCTTTGACCCTCCTCCTAACTACTCTGAGATAGCCAGAGCTGCCAGTGATGGTTATATATATGCATCCAGGGTCAAGACTGCGAGTGAACTGCAAAGCTCGCTGGAAAAGGCCATTCAAACAGTTAAATCCGGAACGTCGGCGGTTCTCGATGTTGCTGTTCTCTCAAACCAAAACCGATAAATGGATACTCCAGGAGCAAAACTCAATAAAGTCCTTGTTCATGTGTTGTAATCGAAGCTAGCTTTGGCATAGAAAGCGTACACGTAAAATTGTGAATGATGAAGCTTTCCACATAGGCTCAGCAACTTGGCGCTAAACACCTAGCTAAGTACACTGTGTCATCTAAATTCGGTGAACTTCATTCAGTTTGAAGTAATGTAAGGAAAGCCAAGAATAATACAACAAGGGCCCCAGATAATGATGCCTTGTTGGCTTCAAAACTGGGCAAGGGAGGTGTTCACTTTCCAGGAAGGTCACGATAGCAGCTCGATTCGCCACTAAGTGAACCACTTGACACTAGAGACCTTCGTATTCTATAAATCGCTCTACAGCTAACACAGCACCAAGTTCCATGTGGGTCTGAACGAGTGCTAACGGGTGCTACTTTCGGTCCGAAGTCATAGCGCGATCTTGCTGGGCACGGAGATTTTGTGTGATATCTATGTACTCGACAACAACACGAAGGATGATGTGTTGGGTCACAGATTGCGACGATTTTCCATGACGAAAAACTCCGTGGGAGGCTAACTGCTCCACGGCAACTGGGTACGGGAAGGGGCCGGTAGTTATAAAACATCGATCCGGCCATCGTCATCAGGGAAATGTAAGAAGTAAGCAACTGTTATTTCAACATGTCTACAGAGACCATCACTCAGACGCGGCTACGAACGGACACCATAGAAGGTGTTGGCTTCCTAGCCCCCCCTCCCTCCGACTTCAAAACTAAATATGAAGAACGAGAATATCTCAAAGGGCGTCTCGCAGGCGCCTTTCGCATCTTCGCTCGCTACAACCTAAACGAAGGTGCTGCAGGACACATCACGGTCCGCGATCCTGTTGAGCCGGACACCTTCTGGGTTAATCCCTTTGGCGTCGACTTTCACCTGATAACAAAGAGCAGCCTGCTCCGTGTTTCGCACGACGGGGAAGTACTTGATCGTGGAACTGTTGGTGTCTTGAACAAGCCCGCGTTCACCATCCATGGCGCCATTCATGCAGCGAGACCGGATG
The DNA here is from genome assembly GCA_013623665.1 of Fusarium sublunatum. NCBI lineage: Eukaryota > Fungi > Ascomycota > Sordariomycetes > Hypocreales > Nectriaceae > Fusarium > Fusarium sublunatum. The sequence goes on from JABFFF010000048.1 coordinate 90,148, forward strand.
TCATTTGCGCAGCACACACTCATTCGGTATACGGCAGAGCTATTTGTGCCCTTGGAAAGCCGTTGGATATGCTCACGTTGGAGGCATGCATGTTCTACAATGTAAGTTGACTCATCACTATGTTTGTTGTCTTCAGTGCATGCTTGGAGCAAGTGTGTTGACAAAGCCTTGCATAGGACTATTGCATCTTCGATGGCAAAGGCGTCGTCCTTGAGGGCGACGAGGGTGCCGAAATCGCGAAAACACTGGGCAATAAAAAGGCCGCCATCCTGAAGAACCACGGGCTTCTCACGACAGGTGCTACGATTGAAGAGACAGTTCACTGGTTTTACACATTGGAAAAGGTTTGTCAGGTTCAGCTATTGACGGATGCTGCGGCTCGTGGAAGAGACGTCGAGGCCTCTATCATCACAGATGAAGAGGCAGAACAATCCAAACAGCTGGTGGGAACGCCCAAGTCTGGGTGGTTCAGCGGGCGAATGCTATTCGATTTGATTGATAAGGAAACAAACAGGGATTACTTGCTATAAACCAGCGAATGTCAAAGATATAGATTTAGACAGATGTGCAAATTCAGTCAAGAGCAACTGTCAACAGATGTTATTGCAACTGCCACATCACATGCTTTGTAATAACTCAGACGAATTCCTTATCAAGTCTGGAAAATCTCCGTATGGTCAACCAAACTGCTGGGCCACCCTTACCGCTCAGATCTCATCGGGTTTCGCGACGGCTGAAATCGCATGGCTTCGGCTTGTTTGTTCTGTTATCAATGCGTAGATTCTGCCTCCGAGGGTAGGATTCGGGGCTCAGTTCGGCCCGAGTGTCGATGACAAATTTCTTTAAACGCGTCCGTGAACATGGTTGTAAGCATGAAAGTCTACGACGACGAGTGAATGTGACCTGGGAGGATGTAAAGTTAACTGCGTGAAGATTGTACTGTAAATTGACAGCTGTCATCCATCTCCATCACAAACCCTTTCATGGGGTTAAAAGACAACGCTTTCCTCCATTTAATCTCGTCAGCATTCTCAAAAGGCTTGAGGCATTTACTATCGAGGCTTAGTCTAGACCCCTTGTACAAAGCTGCTCTCAGTCGTATTATCATTCCGCGAAGCCTCTAAGTTCGGTTCTCAAGAAAGGCTCGTTGGTCCAATCAGACCCCGGACAATGCCCACGGGAGTAGTAACACGATTTCGAAGTCTGATCGTGCACTTCAGAAGCACATAGACGGTCAGATGATCTGAAGCTCGACAGGAAGCCTTGCTAAATGAGTTAGACGCGACTGATAATACCAAAAAGGAATCTCGGTATCAAGAGGCCATATGATGTCATGCGCAAACCGTCGTCTTGACAGGAACTAAAGAGAATTAAGACGTGCCGGGAAAGGGGCAATGAGGAGGAATATTCAAGGAATTTGGCATCGATATCGAGCATTCCTGGGGGTAAGAATGCGAATGGGCCGAGTCCCTGAGAGTGCATGGAACTGCCTTGGAGTTCAGACTCCATGCATAGAGGGAATGTCAGGAAAACATTTCACCTGTCAATATTATGCCAGGGTATTTTTATCCTTTGCCTGATTCTTCAGTCTGATATAACTGGGGCAGAGTATAGCGAGCTTGCTCGCGTTGTTTCAGCTACATAAACTTGAACAGTCTGTATGGTTTGCATCTAATGTTGCATTTGATGACCGAATACTCGTTAAATGACAATGACATAGCTGTTGCCCCCGAGTCGCCTTCGACTTCGAACGCGACTGGGGTCTCTGGCTCACCCTCTGATACTACAACTTCGACTGTTGAATCCATTGTCACTGAAACATATAGGTCGATTACCATTGGTACAACTAGCACCGACTTCAAAAACGGGACCGTCACTACTACGACTAGTCTAACTAGTTCTCAATCGGCAACGTCGGATACAACCACTTGGGCCATTAGCCTAGCTTCGTCATCCGACACAATCACAAGCAAAACAACAACTACTACTACATTTGAATCCCCAGCTGGCCCTACCCCATTCCCTATTGTCCTTGGAGCGGGCCCTGCACTCGGCCAGGAGCTTAAATCAACAAGAACCCCGGCTCTCCTTTGGTGTTTGGCAACCGTGATTCAACCTTCCAACCCGTCCAATTCCTCGTCGATGGAAGTACTGGACAGTTCCAACAAGACGGCGTTCCGGTTTGCGTATACCATACTAGCACAAAAGACATGGTGAACGTGGGTCTGTGTAATGGAGAGAGCTATCGCTATGGTCTTTCATACCTTACTTGCACCACTTCGCCTTCAGTGCAGTGCTGTGAAGCTAAGCTGTAGTCCTAGTGGACCTGGCTCCGCTCGGACGTGCTCGGCGACGCCGGAGACTTGAACAGGAAACCTTTATCTGATTGGCAGTGACTACACTCTGTTGATTGGCGATGACTTGGGAATACCCTATTTACCTGTTGAGCTGTTTGTGACTGAGGTGTGTCTTCAAGATGATGTACCATAGAAGTTGTCAAGTGACTTATGCAAATAGACAAGCTCCATTTATAAACACACACTGTCGTCAAAAGCATATGATATATCACGAATATATATTTCATTATCGGATATAATCTTTACCTGATCCTGCTCTCATGCTAGTCCATCTTAAAAGCTAACAGATAAATCTTAGAAAATAATTCTTTTTGCCTTAGATTATCTAGTTATATAATAAAACGATTGATTAAAAATATATTAGAAGAATGACGTCTGGAGTGGCTGTCGTCTGTGGCTTGTCGTTTGTGTGGCCACACTTTACCCTATGTCCCTCACAACCACGTCGGTGCTGATTATTTTTTGTCATAGTCTGACTTGTCTTCCTTTTTCTATTCTTTATAATATAATCCGCTCCATTCTTCACATATAGTTTTTACAAAAACTGGAATCTTCTTCGTGGTGCAATTTACTATTCCCTACTTTCATTGATACCTTTCTCAATCCTCGGAGTTCCATTTTAATCAGATTTCAGATGCCACGGTCATGGCGATAAAAACTTGGCTCATATCAAATGCAAAAACGGCCCTAGAAGCCTTAATTCCATATATTGAGATTTCTGTATCCATTGTCGCCCATTGTCGCTACTCCATGAGATTCTGGACAAAACCAATAAAACCCTCGCCCGAAGGTAGTGTTGGCCTCAAGACACATCGACTGCGCCACAAGGAACTTGCAGGCTAATTACCGCCCACTGCTAAAGTCGGTTCTGAGATAGCACGGAAGTCACTACATAGCCACTCCAGCCACAACTCTAACATCAAACTTAATCTACGTATACTGGAAGGTATTCTAGCATGAGTGAATTTGTCTGGGCTGAGATAATACTTATAGTAATTGAGCAGTCAAGGGAGAGTATTTAAATCATTCTACTGCAACCCCATCAGTATCCGCCCATTCATATCCATGTGGATTTGGATGGTCTGCTGGTTATCTAACGTATATGTGGATCGACAGTACTTTTCAGGGCATATTTAGTGCTTACGTCTCTGCCAATGCCAAGAGTAAGCTGCCCACGTATGATATGCTGACAACTCATCAAAATCAGGCCACAGCCTTTGAAGAAAGGCCAAAACAGCAGGCTATGCTACCAATCAACTTATGGGATCGATTGCTATGACTCTGAAAGCCCATTCATGGCAGACCGGGGAGGTGTATTGTGGCTTTGGAATGTCCAGTTGTCATAAGACAAGACTCGTCTTGCCCGCATACACAAAAGTATCTTCTCAACCGTCGTGTATTTGGCATTAAATTCAGCCTTACAATCAATAATGCCATCTAGTGAGGATGCAATCAGGAACACCAGCGATGGCGAAGGCAAGGATGACCCGTTGCTCTTTGTCGGAACCGTTCAAGGCATGGCCAACGATGATGAGCCCGACCTCGGCAAGCTGTGTGTGCTTCTCAAAAGGGACCCATCCAGTATTAACGCATCAAACAACGATGGTTCAACGGCCCTGCACGTTGCAGCTGAATACGGACTTTGTGGTGCCACCCAGGCTCTGATCGAATCTGGGGCCAATCTGTCGGCTAGAAACAACGATAGCCGCCAGCCTCTACATATGGCCTGTTTGAGGGGTTATACAGTGACGGCAGAATTGCTCCTGGATGAGGGTGGAGATATTGACGCCATGCAAAACAACCAAGCCACTCCACTCGATGATGCCTGTTTCAAAGGCCATGTTGAAGTCGTCAATATGCTCCTCGAAAGAGGAGCCAATGTCCTAGTCGCCGATGAGAATGGATGGTCACCCCTATACACGGCAAGTCGATACGGCCACCACAAGATAGTACAGCGTCTTCTGGAAGAGAGCAAGTCAAACATCGATGACGTCGAAAAGGAAAACAATTGGACTGCCTTGTATGCAACTATCTACCATGGCCATCAAGCTGCCGTTTCTATCTTAATTGAAGAAGGGGCGAACTTCACCTTTGGAGATCGCGACAAAGACACGGCACTGCACTTGGCTGTTATCAAGAAGCGTTGGGATATTGTTGACTTTTTGCTGGCCAAGGGCGCAGCGATCCATTGTCAGAACGTAAAAGAGATGACGGCGTTACATCTGGCTGTACGTGGTGGGCATATACCCCCTGTTGGCAAGCTGATCGAGAAAGGCGCTTCGATCGACATTTTGGGGCATAACAACTGGACCACGCTTCATTTTGCCTGTCGTTTCGCCGACGTCAACATGGTCAATTATCTCCTGGAAAGGGGCGCGACAAGAATCATCAATTGGAGGGACAGCAAAGGATGGACAGCCTTGCATATTGCGAGTCAGTACGGAAAAGACAGCGTGGTCAAGTTGCTCCTCGACAACTGTGCCGAGACTGAGGCGAAGACCAACTGTAGTAACACGGCGTTACATATTGCCAGCTGCGCCACGGATATCTCTAATACTGAAGGTCCAGGCTCTGAATTCACCGGGCAAGGCGCCGTAATTCAGCTTCTGTTGGATCGTGGCGCAGACCTGGAGGCCAAGAACAGCGAGGGGGAGACGGCTACAGAAATAATCATGGCCCATGATGATCCAAATAGACTCAAGAGTCTTTTGAAATACTATCTGAAACAGAGAAATCATTCGGATGAAGAGAAGCAACTGCGTTCTAGATCCAAAACTACGGATGCAAAGGAGCTATTGGCAAAAAAAGAATTTGCAACACTTCTCTCACGATCGATTGGTCAATCTCTGAGGAGCAGTGTAGCTGATGAAAAGCTGGAAAACACCACCCAGGCCGACAGATCTCTACCAGAGGAAAGTATTCATCAGCACGATGTTATGGACTACGAGCCAGATAATGGCAAGGATAACCAAGATCTTCCACTGGGCAACTTGAGGCGTATCAAGAATACCGTACGAAACCCACCTTACTCACAGCAACTTTACAGAGTTGACCATACTGGTTTCAAGACACCAGAGGCCGATAAGGATCTTGAGACATTAGTAGAACGACTTGAAACTACCATCATCCAATTTTACAAAGACAGGGGAGGGCCAGGTGCAGTACGAAGATACCGATCGGTCGATAAGCTCAATGGTGGAGATGGACCAACACCGATCATCCGAGAGGCGGCAGAGAATCTAAAGGAGATGGGAAAGATGGAACTTGATGGGAATGGCAACTCTACTCCAGAGGGAGTAAACAGCAGCAAGAGGCAAGTTATTTCTCCGTTTTTGAACGAGCAGACCAGAGCCAAGACAAAAACCAGAAACAGAACAGAATACGGGAGCTAACACAGCTAAAGAAAAAGAGAAGCGAGTCCAGAACAACGAACCAAACGACCTAGAACAATGAAACTTACCGAGGGCATGTCAAATATGGATCTAGGTAGTTCTGAACGGGGCACCCAATGCTGTAAGAATTCCTTGACTCTTTGCTAATGGGAAACCTATGGAGCAGGATGGATAATCAGCGCGTCGTCTTGCTCTCCCGGCAACCGACACGACAGCCTCATAGAAGGGGCTCTGAACCAGGTTGATAAAAACGCACAGTACTAAAGAAACGAATCACAACAAAGATCGCCAGCGGACTTGTGCAGAACGATTGTAGACTACTGCGTGGCTTCTTCCGACAGAAGACCAAAGCCAACGCGTCACTGGGGATCTTGGCACGATCAAATTGCTACAAGCTCATTGTGCGTATGTTATCTTTTACAAAGATTCTTGAAACCGGAAAGTTCACCTGTGACTTGATTGGCCAGGAGGGGGAGGGTTTCAAGATGATCATGCGTGGGTTGAACGCTGAGCGAGTGCTCGTAGCAGCTGAAGCCTTAGGAATAGGCTATGCGTCACTACAACGTACTAGCAACTATGTCAATGAGCGTGTCAACTTCGATAATCCCGTTGGAAAGTATCAAGGGATACAGCATCCCCTAGTAGAATGTTGGATGAGCCTCGAGAGTGCCCGGTTGATGACCTACCTTGCGGCGTGTGGCTGAAAAGCTGTGGCTGTTCAAGTGCATTGTGGCACATGATCCTTCCATTCTCCTGGATATCTGTCCATGCAAGTACATGAAAAGATCCTGTTTACTTGTCTCCCATTTGCTCCGGCGATGGTTCCGGGATGAACCGAGGTCGATTCGGGGTAAGCACTGTGACAAGATGTTGTCAGCCTCCTTCTATCTTTGCGCCGGCGTCAGCCACTTTGGGCTTAACCCGCCACATCAAGGTCGGCTGGGTGTGGCTAATGCAACACCGAATCGCCCTTTGCTTCTCAGGCTGACAGCATACATAAGATCAGCGATATCACTTGAACGATAGAATACATCAAAAGTACGGAATTGACAAGATTTGAGGTAAGGAAATGGATCCGTCTTGTACAGCTGTTTATGATCTACCGTGTAGAAAACGCAGCCACCACGAGGGAAGGCCTGAATACCAATAATATCGTCTGCCATAATCTTGTCCCTCTACTAAAGACAAGGCCAGATACTCAGGAATGTCGTTCTATTCCGCTCTGCGTACCGTGCTGAACCGCATCTTACTTTCTTCTGAAAGATAAGCAGACGTCTGATGCAAGACAACGGCCAGCAGCTATACAGTCTCTATCTTATTCAATTCTCAATCATACACAAGCGAGCGAGAGTAATTCCTGACGGCAAGCTACACCACAGCTATGACGAATGCCGGCATTCAACAATTCGGTACGGTCGTGTGGCCCAATGGCAAGGCGTCTGACTACGAATCAGAAGATTCTGGGTTCGATCCCCAGCATGATCAATCTTTTTGCACCACAATTACTCGACGTTCACAGATCATCAGTGATCTGAGGGAGACTAAGCTCATTATATGGAACGGTATCACCAGATAGCCCTGGCCTCGAGCCTCCTTTGACAAGCCAGACGGCATCTCCTGACTAGATGGACTTTGTTGAGATGTGCTTTCACCTGGCAGTGATATGTTGGTGTTGATGCAATGGTGGCTATAGTTGGTAATGTGTGTCTAACAATGAGTTGAAGTCGCCAAGGTGCAACACTAGATAACACATAGGCCTTCACTCTGGAGTCGTTGGGACTTGCCGATTCATAGAGAACTTGTATTACTCATAATAAAACTATCGGTGTAGCTCCCGCGGCGCACTGTTGGCAGGCAAAAACATATCACACAATGTGCCCCAACCGGACCAGAATTAAACAATCACGCCAATTTTTATCTTCTCAAACATATTGCACTATTAACCAAAAGTCTTTTTACATCACTCCTGAAACACTCCCTTGAACACTTCTTCCACATGAGCCCGAACCTTATCAGCCATGCTCTCCCGTAGCCCAACAAGCACCTTCTCATTATCGGCAGCTTCGCTCTTTGCATCCACGAGGAACACACCACCAGCAGACCGAGCCGCTTTGTCAAGACTGTCAGGAATGGGGCTTGCCAGCGCCTCACTAACCTCAACAGTATATCTCGCGTTAGTGGCATAGAAGAGTGCTCGAGCTCCAACATCGTCTGGGCTAGCAAACAAAAGACCACCCAACGGAGTCATAATCCATTGAAGCAGAAATCCAATAACCCCACTCGAGCCACGAGAGAGCAGTGGCGTTGCTGTCAGGCCTGGAAATGCGTGGACAAAGCTGATTTTGGGATTTTCTCGAGCGCTTCGCTCGAGAGAGAGCGTGAGCATGGTGGCAGCTTGCTGAGCTGCAGATGCGACGCCAAAGTTGCCTGGCTTAGAGAGATCAAGATCATCTTCAATCAGAGCACCTTCTTGGCCGCCGGCGAGGATGTTGGTGACGTGAGGGTTGTCGCTGCGGTTGAGGAGAGGGAGGAGGACTTCAATGGCTCTGACGCGGCTGTAGAAGCGAGTGGTCAACGAGGGCTCAAGTCTCTCTTTTGTTTCTGCTCAGTCATGATTAGTTTATTGCTTATTCAATTGGTAATGTGAGGATGCTGTTGCTGTTACCTTTTCTCCCTTCAAACGACATGAACCCAACCGACATGAATAGCAAGTCAACTTTTGTCTCCCGATGGGCAATCTCGTGCATCGCAGCATCCGCTTCTCTCACGAGAGAAACATCCCTCTCGATGAATTCGATATTGGCGGATGGGTTACTCTGACGAAGCTCGGCAATAAGAGGTGTTGCCGCTGAGGCACTTCGGCCGACTATGTAAATTGTTGGGGCTTTGCCGTCGGTGGCGATGGCAAGCTGCTTGACTGTGCTGCGGCCAATGCCAGATGTCGCACCGAGGAATACAACTGTGAGATTGTGAGGTAGAGCTTGTGGGAGGGCTGTTGTGTTAGAGGTCTTGATTGTCTTGATTGCGACCATGCTGAGTGAAGTTGGTTGACGTTTCTTGACGTTATCTGAAGTATTGGTATGAACTGGAAGATAGTGATGATGGTTGAGAAGCTACCCCTCTCAAGTTAATATAGTTAAGAGCGTATTCGCCATTATTAATTCTGTATGCAGCAACATAGCCTGTACCCCCCTCGCGGAAACCTGGATATCCGACGTGTAAGCACATGTAATTAGGCTGACAGCTAAGCTGAATGTGATTGGTTGGGTGAGCCACACTCGGTCTTCTTGGCGTTTCCCGAAGAAATTACCTACTGCATCTTGATAAGCGGCGATTGCTGACAATGCAAGCCTGAAGCAAACAAGACACCACGGCATGTGACCCATAGGGCTGAAGGTCTTTCGGACGATGTGGCTGGTGACTATTGCTACGAGCCACCCGCGGCCATTTGTTATTGCGTGTTACGTTTTCTCAACTCTTCAACAGCCACCCTTTCATAGTCTTGATTTGTCAACACTCTGTAGTCCTTGACCTCACTGATAGGCAAAAGGAAAGACCAGAGAAGGCAGAGTTCTCCAAACACTGCTGTTGGTCCTTGCGGGGCCTGCGCCTCACTAGTGACTGACAGTGGTAGGATATTGATGCTCCAAAACGAAGCCATCTTGGGAGTCAACCGTGTCACGAACCACGCTGTCCACTTCCTATTCAGAGAACCTTGGCCCTCATTCATTAACATTATACTCAATTGACCTTCTGGTGTTTGGCAGATCACGGTGCTCGTTCTCCGCTGCTCCATTCTCAGCACTTGTCAATGTGCTATGAGAAGTTCCGCGGTCCCATGGTTGGACATCTCAATATGCCCGGATTTCGAGAATACATAAAATGCACTTGTGCAGAGACTCGCATCCTAGACAAAGACGAGTTGCTAACACAAGGACTCGTGAACCCCATGGGCCATGGCTATATCCCCACCCCAGCTGTTGATAGAAGACTGAACAACAAACAAAGATAAATTCATAAATGTTCAGTGTCTACTGGGTCTTAAAACGCCCCCATCCATTGTTCTGAGCGAACAAGATACTTCCGGACATTTTCCTCATTCTGTTCTTCAGTCACTTGTTCAGTGGACTGACAGCTAAGGATTCAATACCATGCTTTTGCTTGTTAAGTCAACGTTCATGGAATTGACTGAACTACAAAAGCCCGGAGGTCTCAGTGTTTTCGCCTACCATCAGCAGTCATTTTGCTTCATCTCATTACAACAGCACAAGCTTTACGAAGGTTACTCGCAGCTACTCACTTCAACACAGTCCACAACAGTTCAATCCGACTCAAGATACACAGACAACTACCCAACCGCCAAATATGCTCTTTTCTCAACTTACACTACAGTAGCATATAATCAAAGGTACCTCTCAGTTACACAAGCCCGCAAATTTTACAAATTTTCACCATGAATCTTATCCACCAGAACATCTGTAAGCATGCATCACTTCAATTAAATAAAAATATCTAACACTCTTAGACGAAATTATTGAAGATATCAACTGGATCTGGGTCAGCTTTGTCGTCAAGATAACCCAGCCACGTTACATTACCGTTGTAAAAGTAGAAGACAGACCTCCTCTTCACTTTCTCGTACTCCTGGCTATATTTACCACTCTCGGCCTTTTAATACTGGTCTTCAAAAAAGATTACAAATATCCTTTCTCAAATGATGAATGCTATTCTTATGGTCGTGGCATGGTCTTGTGTTCCGGCTCTTGCTTTTCGTTGGTTTAGCTGGCCCTACGCCGTTCTAGTGACACTAGGTGTCTTGGAATTGCGTCGAGTTTCTTTGAGCGTCCTAAAGGAGCGTTTCAGAACCCTTCATGAAAGAATGGACGCGATGAAGATTGAGGAAAGCCGCAGAAGCCGGAGGTAGATCGACGAGAAGATCGAATGATCGGGGGGTATGGGTTGGGCTTAGAAGGAGTAGACTGCGACTAAATTATTTGAAAGCTTAAAATTGCTCATTTAGATGCAGATTATATCTTGCATCCAAATTAAACTTTGGTCATCACAGCCTTGCGTCGCCACTGCTGGCTACTCAGAGCAGCATGATCATCTGTCCTAGTGCTGCCCTTGTTTATGTCGAGAATGTATATATCCTCGGCATTCTAACTATCATACATATAGGCGACAGTTTGATCCAATTTATGATTTTGAACATCTTCTGAATCCTCAAGACATGGTGTAGTTAACGAGGGAGGAGGAGATGTCGAAAAGTCAACCATTCCGCAGCAAAAGAGGCAATACAAGAATGACATTCCCAGATAGCACCAGCACCATGGAAGGTTTAATTTGAAATGGGATCCCTTGTCTGTTTTCCGCAGACTTCGCTGGCTTTAACCCACAAAGTGAGCAAACTTTGAGTATCTCGAGCAGGGGCTTCCGCCCATCGGCCAGACACATTCAGTAATCACCATGACACGGCGATCGAGCAATGTCAGGCTTATCAGCCATCGAGAGGATGGCCCGCTGCGCATCAGATGTTGACGCAATGTTTCCCTGGACCCTGTATAGCCCTTGAAGAGTTGGAAATGGGATGCATTTGTTCGAGAATGTTTCGATACGTGTCCTTTTGGTTTCTCGTCCACATCATGGAGAGGCAGTGCTACAAGTATGGGGTCTACTGATCAAAACAATAGACAAGGCGGCGCCAACTCTCCAAAGTATATTTCTACAGCTTCCGAATATTACCCGGTTGCATAAACCTGGGTCCATTTAGGTAGTTACCCTCCGGGAAACTCGGAGTTGTTGGTCGAGACATGCAAGACAGGGTCCGGTCAGGGATTCTTAACCACTCGAAAACAGGAGCGGAGTTGAATAGTCAATTACCCGGGCGAGGACCTGCCCAACAAGGGTTCTTGGCATGACATGTCATGCTGCAGTCTCTCCGCTTCAAATGGCGCCATAAATCATGTTATAGTATATACGTAGGTACTGCCCGCAGTTCCCATCCTTTCCCACTCCATTTCCGCCACTTGCGTTTGACACTTTCACATGGCCAAATAGAGGGACATCTCAAACATGGCTGACCAACCTACTACGCCTCCTGCTGCTGGTGGTCAAGTGAGCGATGTGTCCCCTAACAATGGCTCTCGATTGAACTCCCCACACTCTCAGTCAGATCAGCCCGAGGCTTCAGTTGCTGTCCGGGTAAGTATTCTATGCAGCCGAAAACTCTTCAGAAACTGTCGCTCATCTTCAACTCTAGGACGATGAGGAGCAGGTCGATGATAACGACTCAGCTATTGACACCGATGAAGCGTAAGCCTTTCATGGCCCTGGCAGTGCATCGGAGATGTTGATAATCCTTCCAGTGCAAGCTCAACGGCATCCATCAGTTCAAGCATTCTTGAATATCGCACCATCAGAGGCAGAACCTTTCATAGCGAAAGGTACAGTACCGAGTACTTTGCACCAAATGATGAACGACAAAGCGAGTCCATGGATATTACGTACTTCACCTCACTTGAAATGTGGCGGGAAAAAAGCAGCTAACAGCTCCAAGGCATCACTATCTCACACTTCTTCTCAACAACAAGCTGTGCCTTGCGCCGTTAAAGAAGGATATCCAGGCAAGTAAAAGCGCTTCTCAGTAAACAAGTGCTGAAACTGACACTTTGATAGAATGTACTCGACGTGGCCACAGGCACAGGTGAGATTCCCAATAGTATATTTGACACCTGTTCGAGTTCTAACCTACGATAGGCATCTGGGCGATGTATGTTAAGGATTACGGATAGCCGGTATTACGTGGTATCTATTAACGCAACCAGTGACTTTGCAGACGAATATCCAAACGTCGAAATCATAGGCACCGACCTTTCCCCCATCCAGCCAACCTGGGTGCCGCCAAACGTCAAGTTTGAGTTGGAAGACGCAACGCAGCCATGGACATACCCCGAGGATGCCTTTGACTTCATCCATATGCGCTACCTTTTCGGCGCCATCGCAGACTGGACCGAGCTGTTCAAGGAGGCGTACCGCTCATGTAAACCCGGCGGCTGGGTGCAATCTTGCGAGATCGATCCCCCTTTCTATAGTGACGATGGCACAGTTGATGACGACTACGGGATTCAGACTTGGAATAAGCTAGTTCGAGAGGGTGGTAAGAAGTCTGGTCGGAGCTTCACGGTCGTCGAAGACGGTCTACAGGTGCCAGCCATTCAATCAGCTGGTTTTGTCGACACCCAAGAAGTTTTATATAAAGTGAGTCAGATATCAACGACACGAGCCATACGGAGGATAACTAACAAACGGCTCAAGATTCCCGTGGGCCAATGGGCGAAAGACCCCCAACTTCGAGAGGTCGGACAGTTTCTACGGTCAACAATGGAGAACGACGCTGAAGGTAACTGTTCACAAGACAACATCTATAACCGGCCCTTGTGCTAATACGTCTCAGGATATACCATGCTTCTCTGGAACCAAGTCCTGCAATGGCCTCAAGATGAATATCAAGTCTTCTTGATGGCGTTCCGCAAGGCTTTGAGGAACAAGAAGTACCACGGATATATGAAGCTGCGCTATGTCTGGGCACGCAAGCCTGAGTAGAAAACAGTTTAAATATGCGATTATGCGGCCATGAGCCTTGATTGAGAATTCCCAGAGCTGTCTATATGTAAGGTAGGGAGCTGGAATCTACGATGTAACGTTGAATTAGTTAAGCGTTTACACAAAGCTCAATTCGAGCGAGCAACGGGTAGGTGTAAGCAGCGCCAAAGCGTCAATAGTCCACTAAACACCAGCTGTAGGCTTGACTACCAAATCGAACACAATGCCCATGTCTCACATATCTGTCGGTATCATTGACAAATTATATTATGTAAGAAGAGAATTGCCTCACTCGTCAAGGCTCTTAGAGTCACATTGCCTCAAAGCTCAAAACTCCTATCCTCCGGTTGCTTGTATGTCTATAGTCTAGAGAGTATCCTTCCTGTCATACTTGTAGCCTCTGCAATAGCAAAACCCATATCACTTGGTCCAAATTGGAAGCCATATAGCTCAAGGCACGCAAATGCCTGTGTCCCGCAAAAAACTAAAACGCCGTTCCTTCACATCGCGCCCCTATCGACCTCCTTCAACGCGTCCCTCTTGTTGGAGCATTTAATTATAACGTGCATGACGTTTATGGGCTTTGCAATACCAAGCCAAATCCTCAGGTGTCGGCGGCAAGAAGTCGTCCAGATCTTCTGGGCGTAGCAGAGGGATATCCCGACGCATATACGGATGTCGTTCATACCTATCGACATTGGAAGGAATATTGTTTTGGGCGGCATACACTTCAGGGACGTACATTGCCCTCATACGTTCGAATGCCCTTTGACGCAGGTCACTTAACTGCTCGGGCGACATAGTCCATCCACTTAAAAAGAGTCTCTGTAACCCACTCCAGGAGGGTTTCTAGACTAGACTCCCAGGAGGGAGGTCACGGCTCCTCATTGTCTCCCCAGTCCTAATCGCCAAGTTTCAGTCCGGAAACAGCCATTGTGTCGATATTGAGTTTCCTGAGCTTTGCGTCCAACATATGACATTGCTTCTTGTTAAGGAAAGCTTGGATGCGATATAATTGCCGAACCCGCAAAGCCTTAAAAGCCGAAGGTTCGTAGGGCATACCAGCAGCAGAATCAGCTTCAAAGTCAGTACTGGCTTCAGGGAGTTCGATAGCGTCGAAGAGCGGTGCTTCGATATCTGATTCAGAGTCTTTTAAAATGGGGTTGTGCGACATGGATGATGTTGTCCAGAGGCTGGTTAGGCGCACCATTGGCCTCATCTGGAGAAATGTGGGAGGAATGATCAACAGACATATTGAAAGACGGGGTTTACGATAGCTGTCTAGTGTTGTAATACTTGTAAAGCTATCAGAAGATGATAAAGGTCACTGCAATGGATTAGCGTGGTCACAGATTAACGACTGGGTGAAAGTCCTTTCTTACAGACCTTTCGCACTCTAATTTTGGTAGGCTTCTTTATCTCAATTCTCAGTTCAGACTGTTTTGTGTACTTGAACAGTGAATATGACATTCAGTCAAAATAACCGATCCAAATGATAGACGCTTTGTGAAACAAACATCCGTACCAATGTACAATATCAAAGCATGTACACTGTGACAACACCAGCTTGGATAACCCAGCCAGTAAAGTAATGGGAGTATGCTAGCCCTCTTGAGATCAGGGACCTCGCTCTCGTGCCGCTGTTTGCCTTGGATCACGATAGACATATTGAAAAGCATTCTCAAGTCATGCATGTCCACAATACCAAGTGGCTATTAGATGGGTGGTCAAGATCTTTGTCAGCCAAAAAAAACAGGTGAGTGAAAAGTATGTGAAGTAACCATCGATGATATTAAACCACGTGCAAGACGTCTTCAGCGAGTCTCGCCCACTTTTGCTTCTGGCTTGACTCTAGGCTCGGGCCGTCCCTTATTCTTATAACGCGGTAATTCAACCTTTGATCAAGCTGCCTTTCCCCGAGATACCGCACCATTCAATTACACAAGACCTGGCCAGCTCACATTCCGACGGTGCCTGTACAATCGTACCCCTCATTGAAGGTGAAGCTGACGTGCGGATGGCACGTGACCCGGGATCAGCTTACAACGCATCAGCACAAAGAATAACCGTCACTCTAATTCTCTCGCTGATTGAGCTTGCACCTCACACTTGGTAGATTATGAGTGCTTCATCAACGGTGATGGAGCTCGATATTGTTGAACCAAGCTCACCTCCCGCGATTACTGCGATAGTGACAACATCAAGCCAGCATGAGCAAAACCCAACCATCAGTGCTGGAGATGATGCAGCCAGCTCCCAACACCAAACGGAAGCGGAACACCCAACAGGTATCAGACTTTGGATCGTGATGCTCTGCGTGGCCGCTGCACTCATACTCAGTAGCATAGACATGAACATAGTGGCCACCGCTGTCCCGAGCATCACAGATCACTTCCACACCGTGGCCCACGTCGGCTGGTATTCGTCTGCCTTTAGATTATGCGTCTGCTCCTTTCAATTCATCTTTGGGAAAGCATACAAGCTCTTCTCAGTCAAGAAAACCTTTCTTCTCGCCAACTTCATCTCCGTCTTAGGATCCCTGCTCTCAGGCGCTGCCAGGACCTCTACTATGCTCGTTGTTGGAAGAGCGGTTGCTGGGCTTGGCTCTTGTGGCATCTTCGCAGGATGCTTTGTCATCGTGGTACAGTCAACGCCTCTACACCGACGACCGGTGTTTCTAGGAATGATGGGCGCGGTCGAAGGCCTGGCTACAATCGCTGCACCCCTTCTGGGTGGTGCTCTTCAAACGTTAAGTTGGCGATGGTGCTTCTATCTCAGTGCACCTACTGGCCTTGTCACATTTCTTATAACTTTGGTCTGCCTGGTCGAGGTACAGAAGCCTCCCCCAGTTGCTCGAATGACGTTTAAACAAAAGCTTGCTCAGCTCGACCTAATCAGCAACGTGCTATTACTCCCTGCGCTTACGAGCCTCTTCCTCGCATTTTCGTGGGCGGGTACAAAGTACTCTTGGAGTAGCGGCCAAGTGATTGGACCCCTGGTCACGTTCGCAGTCCTTTTAACTGCCTTTGGTTTGAATCAACTTCGTCGAGGCGATGCTGCTGCCCTTCCTCCTCATATCATCAAACACCGCAGTGTGATTGCAGGCTTCATATTCATCTTCTGCGTTAACAGTACCGGTGTTGTACTAGAATATTACCTACCCACCTATTATCAGCTCGTTCGTGAATATACGCCCCTCAAAAGTGGCATAATGATGCTCCCCATTATCATCGCTGCAATCATCGGCTCGCTTATTCATGGATCCGGTACGAGCGCTTTTGGCTACTACACGCCGTTCATGCTCTTTGCTTCGATTGTCATGCCCATCGCCGCGGGACTCATCACGACGTTGAATATTGACACTAGCTTTGAACGACTGATACTCTACACTGCATTATCGGGTCTGGCGTATGGCGTAGGTTTTATTGGGCCTCAAACAGCTGTCCAGACAGTCCTGCCCGATCAAGACGTTCCGCTTGGCTTATCAATCATGCTATTCGCACAATCTTTCGGTCCAGCTCTAACTGTTCCCATTGCACAAGTCTTGTTTACAAACCGACTGTCGGTCAACTTGGAAGGCCTCGTGCCAGGAATGAGCCAGACTGATATCAGTAACAGCGGACTCACGGAGGTGGTGGCCGGTGTGCCGTCGTCCGAATCTAGGCAGGTCCTCATTGCGATCAACAAAAGTCTTAGTCAGACATGGTATTTTGTTGCCGGACTTGTATCAATAGCGATTGTTGGGAGTCTAATGACCGAGTGGAGATCAGTCAAGGAAAAGTGAGAGTAAACACTGCTTACAATACGATCTGGTAGCTAGCAATCGCGTCGTGTGCGGCGAGTCATTCTGTGAAAAGGCATCCGTCATTGGATAGAAGATGTGGTATGGTTAGATTCACGATTTGTCTCTGCAAATCCTCTTCATAACGCCTGCTGGCTTCATCGCTAGGTGGATGCTACCAATAATGACGATGGCACCTAGGTCTGCCATGATATTTGATCGTCCACTGGGGGATAACAATTGAACGTCGACGAGTCGAATTCTATAAAAAGCAACTAAACGTATACAGGCGACACAGGAAGATGAAGAGAGTGACGTATGGCCTGCAATACAAGGTTATCTATAAACAGACAGCCTGCCTCTGACAAGTCCTGGTTGTCTGTCCACATATATATCATTTGAAACTGATGTATTGGTATACATACCTACATCAAACCTGTTCCCAAAAACGTGATATTGGATCTGCTTGCGGATGTCCAAATCTTTAGGCTGTTTACGACACAACGACAGGGATGCTCGCGAATATGTGGTGGCTGTGTTGCCCACAAATACATGATTTCAAGGGTAGTCACAGAACTGGGATCAATGAACCGTGCCCTGTGACACCGTTCTGGAAGCGTTCTGTCTTCAGGCATCATACCTTACACACAATGTCTGGTTCTTACTGTCACTGTATTACCAAGTTGGCTGCCGCTGTCTCGTATCTGTTTAAGTGACATGTTGTTAACATATCGCTTCGTACTCTCAGGATCAAAACCGAATCCCTTTCGTACCATTTCCCCGATCAAGTCTTCTTCCTGCTCTGGCAAGTTCCCAAGCTTAGAAAAACAAGCATAAACCTTTGATGCTGCACCCTCTAACACCTCTGCGTGTCCACTCTTAACAGAGAATCCTTTCTGGCGAAGTTTCGCCTCGGCATTCTGGAACTGGCTACCATACAACTGCCTAGCGAGAGCTTGCCGTGATATATTCTTGTGGGCAAGATGCCGGGGGTTACTCAGGATACTCTCAAGCCTCTTGTCCGGCCATAATAGTGGGAACGGTATCGGATAGTGATTTACCTGCAAAGGGGCAGTTCGAGCGAACTCCCAGTCGATAACGGCCAGGAAGTTCAAGTCGGCGTCAACCAAGATGTTTTGGGTGCCGAGATTCATGTGATTCAGGGGGTATTGTCTATTAGGTGTCTGAAATAGTGTCGTGGATTGCACAATGTCAATAAATGTCAACGCACCGAGCTTGCAGAAAAGCGATCGGTTTTTATCTCCATGGTCATCAAAGAAATTTACTCGGTGTAAAACTGCTTCCCCAAGAGCCGTGAAGTACTCGATAACGTCGGAGAATGGCCCTTATGACGCAAGGCCTTCCACAGCGGCGGAGGACAACTTGTGGATGACGGGCTCCCCTACTTCGATTATAGCACAGATAGACCCGATCAATGAATAAACTAAGGTGGCAAACGAAGCATGAATCATTGTCCACTGAGCCATGACATGCTCTTGCTTGGCAAACTCGCTCAAATTAGAACCCTCGATAGCAGCAATAAACAAATTGCCATCCGGCAAACTGCAAACGTCTGGCATCATATCTTGCAGGGTTTTCCCACAAAAGCCTTCTATGACCATCTAGATAGCGCCAGCCTCGGCAGCGAGCTGTGATCCGGGTCCTTCGTAGGCATATACTCGAGGCACAACCACTGTCGGGAGCCTCTGTCTCACGAAACGCATTGTAGAAACCTCGAATGAGATTGAATATTGCTCGTCTTCCTCCGTCATTGTTGGTAGAGCGTCGGGGTGACGAGGCAAGCGAACACGTGCCATGATAAGACTGCTATCCTCAGCGACCATCTCAAAGCAGATCCAGTACTTTCCGGCCGAAAACGGCTCGCTCATGCTGTATTTCTGGCCTTTGATGCGCCCGGCATGGTGAATAAGAGCACCTTTGTCCAGCTTCGTAAGCAATGACTCTAATCGCTCTTTCATGCCGTTGTAGTTCCAACCCTCAAATGATTTCCATCTTGTGCTTGGAGCAAATGTTGACATTCCAAGTCTGGTGGGCACTGAAGGCCGTGATACTCGTAATAACACAACTCGTAGTAAGGGAAGTTGATGGTAGGAAGAAGAAAGTTTATAAATCACAGTACTCGGAAAACACATAAAAGCAGCGGCAGCGACGGATATTTTAGCCGGTTCGCAGGCTTAGCGTGATAGAATATCAGTAGTATTAACTCAAGTTTCTCTTGTTGTCTATTTCAATAACGCAATTCGCAAGTATAGATGGCGGATCGATTTATGCATACAGCTTTCTTCATAAGGTTGCCGTATTTGTTCAACGTACACAGTTGGCTACGATTTTAGTAGCTGGAGTCAGCGTCGCTTTATAGTCCAGTAACGACGTCATTCATTAGTATCTCTACACCTAAAGCTCAACATGCTCAGGGATCAGAGTATCTTGATTTCTGAATGACTCACCGAAATAGCTAACAAGATCGTCCGCCAGAAGAACAGATATACGTATTAAGGTGCGTCAAGTTGCTCTCTTAAGACATAGCGCAGATGAGGTAGGGCTGGAGGGAATAGCTACAACCTGAATCAGTAATGACTGCTCATTTATGTCCACAGCCGGGTCTCAGTGTGCCCTGGAAAGAACAGCCAGTTCACCAGCCCTCTTCCAGCTGTATTTGTCACATCATGTTGGCTGCAGACAAATAGTGCCTATCTCAAGCGATACAAGTGGATTTAGTAATCGAGATTTACAAAGAGGCGTTGAAGCGAGAGGTTCTTTGGACTTGGGCTGTTCATAATTTTACATGACATTTTACCTTTATCCCGAATTTGTGAGCCAAGTCCGCATCAAGTGTGGTGCCATGGGGTCATAGCAGTTCTCTAGGTTCAAGTCTGCAAGGCGATGTCGCCCTACAGACGAGGCTGGAGCTCGTCCTGAAATACGATATCAAGAATTCTTCAACGGCGACGTTTATGACAGATTTTCAATCATTGTAGCAAGGCTCGGGCCGAACCGAGATCCACGAAGCTAAGCAAATTGTGAAATGGCTCGATACCTAAAATAGCTTTCCCACGTACGTCACTTCACTGATATAGGGTTGTGATGTCTGGAAGAAACGAGGGTTCGCTCAAGCCATTGTTTATAGCCGTCGAATGCTGAAGACTGTGTATTCGTGACCAACCATTAATAGCTCTTTTGCTGTTCTTGCCAACAGTCGCCGCGTCTTGTCTAGGCTCTAGAGAACTATATTTCGTCTCTACAGACCATCAGACATAACACCATCATGGCATGGGAACTGATATAAGCTATAGTTCGATGACAATTGGCACATACGACCATACCTACCAGAGAACACGGGATCCCGTCCGCTCTCCCATAGTTAAGCTGGTAAGGGGTGGATTAGTAGTTGGGTCGGTGACGACCAGCGAATCCCCACTGTTGTATGTCTTGCTTTTTGCATGGAATTCCAGCGTGACGTGGATGCCGTCTCACGGATCTTCATAAACGTAGGCGAATTTTTGCCCCCTCTTCGTACTTGGATGGAATTTCAATCGCCGTGATGATCATGCAGGGTGCGTGAGATAATATTAAAGCAACAGCAAACGTTTCGCGCAAGGAAAGGTCAATTCAGTAAATCTAAGCTGCTTCTCCTAACTTCCCATAACATCCCCATAAGACATGAACTACATGTCAACCCCTAGATCGAATAGCTACAGTAAGCATGCTTCAGTCTGCTATGTGCCAAGCTCACGCTATTTCTCAAACAAAAGGTAGCCCCAAGAGAGCAGGCACAGTGTACCACGAGTAAGCTGACGACCTATATTAACCAGGAGCAAAAGAAAATTAAAAAAAAAGCGCACATAAAGCAAGAAAAAGGAGCAAGAAGAAGAAGAAGAAGAACAAGAAGAAGAAGGCCACCGAGGCTAAATCATCTCAGGCTATATGATGTACCCACCAACCATCAAGCCATATCAGATCGGTGAGGTCACTTCCGACAGATTGCCAATCGCCCAGAATACCGGAATCATGGCACCAGTGCTGACTTGTGTGAAACATCAATTTTGACGAACCAACAGGCTTGCTCCTAATGGCGGGGCAGCTTAGCCCAGAAGCCTAGAAAGCTCTGTTCCTTTTTCTGACCTTTCTCCCGTTGCTCTTGATCCTGATCCTGTTTCTGACCTTCCTCCTGTCGCTCTTGTTCCTGATGCTGATCCTGATGTTGATCCTGCTTCTGTTCGTCGGTAGATTCGTTGGTTGCAAGATACTGGCTAGCTTGAACACGGAAGACTTCTAGGTCCTCCCGAAGGCGACTGGGAACTGTCGCCCAAATGCTAGATTGGATTTCATACAAGCCATCCTTCAGAGAAACTGACAGGCCCTTCAGCTGTGTGCAAAACTCTTGCTGGGCTCCCTCTGAAACACGGGGCTCGAGATCTTTCAAATCACTAATGATCTCGCTCAGCTCGCTGCTTAGCTCATTCATGCGGTCCTTGCTGGGGAACCAGTATCCATCGTCTAGAGGACGATGGATTTCAGAAATCTGTTCCTCTGTCATGCTGGGATCGAGGGCAGGAAAGTCCTTACGGGTTTCAGCTAATGCATCCATGAACAAGTCCATCTTGAACGCAAGATGAACTAATTCGTCGTTGATACTACCTATGGTTAGGTGATTGTGGGAGGAGGCTTATCGTTTTGTGATTGTCGGTTGTGAGGTGTGGGTTTGAGATGTGCCTGAGAAGAATGTGGTGTTGATGATACTGAGCCCCGAGACGGGCTTTTCGTCTGTCTCATAGTTTTCTCAGCCTATGTTGAATGTACTACGCTTTAGATTCACATTGCCTAATTGGTTGTTCTTTTAGTCCTGTTCAAGCCTATTCGGACTGTCCTTGACCTGGGTAGTGACCAGACACCAGATAACAACAGATAGCCCTTATAGGCGTGATTTGAACAAGCTATTCAATTAAGAAAAGGTTTTTATATAGATATTATCCAACTTGGAACAGAAATAAAAATTTAGAATGAAACTGGAGTGGGGAGTGAACATGCACCAGCTTGATCAACTATAACTATTTCTGAACAGGCTCAGATGGTTCATGCTTGGCAGAGAACAAAGGTCTTGATATCACGCTCCAAGCTGTGATGTGATGCGTTAAGTTTATATCCTTTTCTCAAGCTTCCACTTAATCAACAACTCTCTATCTTATTTAGCCTCTCATAGACCCTTGGCTCAACATCTGATACCGCTACCTTGCAATCGATTTAGGTCTTGGTGGCGGCCCTAAAATCTGTAGGATTAGACAATGGGTGTCAATCACGGAAATCACGAGTTAAAGGGCTCCGTTGAAATACGCTAATTCTGATACAGAATAAAGGAAGACAGTAGCTTGAACTGAATTAAGGTTTACCTTTCTATTCCGACCCAGTATG
Organism: Fusarium sublunatum; assembly: GCA_013623665.1. Lineage (NCBI taxonomy): Eukaryota > Fungi > Ascomycota > Sordariomycetes > Hypocreales > Nectriaceae > Fusarium > Fusarium sublunatum. The sequence goes on from JABFFF010000048.1 coordinate 112,710, forward strand.
TAGATGGAGATGCCAATACGTAATTACCTAAAAGTAATTATCAGCCACTTGGTAATGCATATGAAGGACTTGGGGAGTTTAGAGATTGCAGAGCAGACCTCAAAATAACAGAGCCAAAAGAAAGACTTTTATACTTGACTGCAATATTCACTAAGGCCTCAACTGCGTCTTACAAGATAATGCAGGTAAGAGCCTATTATCCCCAATATCATCGATAGTAAGCGAGCATTTACAGCCAAGAGAAAGGGCTCTAGGCCAAATTGTCATGAAATTTTGGTGTTTTACATAGAACAAGGACATATTAGGGCATCAGCGTAAGTGAGAAAGTACTGAATGTTACAAGAATCAGCTTCACAACTACAACAAAACTTTTCCATCTCTGATCACCAGTTCCTGTATCTATTCACCCTCTAATTGGTATCCCAGCAGAGTCTTCCATACTGATCCATCCACTTGCAGTCATTCATGTCCGGCTCAATCACTTGACAGTTAAGTACTACATAGCCTAGAGCAGTCAACTCGCTGAAGTCGGGGCGTAGTGCATTGAAGATGTAACTCGGCTTCCAGGTAATCTCACCCTCGTCATCATACAACGACACGTCTTCGAGTAGCCCAATGCCCTTGGCCGCATCCTCGGCGGTCATGCAGATGACTTGCACTGAGACTGTGTCCTCATCTGGCTCAAGTTCGCCGCTTTCGACCAATTGCCAACGGCCACAGCTCTCTCCAGCTGGACACTGACTGGCATTTGCATGGTGGAGAATAAAGTGAGGGAAAGCCTTGAACTCATCCCATAACATACCCTGAGTGAGGAAAAGGTGCTCCAATGAGAAGCTTCGGCCGGATGGCTGTCCTGGTAGCCACTTGTCCTGGCGCCACCTGGAGTCAAGTAGCGGATACGTCACATGCTTGTCTCTGGGACGTATCATGAGAGACGCTTTGGTGGGGGGCGGCTTATTTTCTGGTACATTATCGTCCTTCTCAGTGGATGCAGCTGCGGTAGACGACAGAGTTTCACGCATGTTGGCCAATTGTGCCTCCATTACAGTGATTTGAGCCTGGAGTTGGTCCATGGTTCTAGTGTAATGTTGGTGAAGATGGCTTAGTGGTGATAGCTTTGAAAATGAAATTTCCGGGTGGAAGGTGGTGATACTGTTTTGAATGCTGAATGCGATCTGTCTGTGTGATGGTGATTGCGATAGCGATTAAGCTTGTGTTTGCATCTGGTATTACGTTCTGGAGCGGTGCATCAGTCTTCTTATGTACTTATTCCTGGCGCCGGCTAGCTAATTCTGAATCATTGAGTTCTATATCGCATACCGTTCAGTAGATTGCATAGTCCTGAACATCCAAGTTAGAAGAACAAAGAACCCGGCTGAGTGGCCATGTCGCGGCCCTGAACAACTATTCTGGCATGACCGTGGTCTCTCGCTGGGGTCGTCGAATAGTTTGAGATCCCAGTAAATGCAATACTAATGGTTTTTCGTATTGCTATGTAGACTATTTATGTAGCAAACATGCGCGAGTTACAACAATCAGTTTATTGAGTAGTGTCCATCTTGTCACCCGAACCAGCACCCTTTCCACTAAAAGGTTGAGGACGAGTCGGTCCGGAGCCGGAAGGTTGCACTCCAGAGTAGGTACTGGCATATCCATGAGGGAACAGGGAAGCATGCGCCTGAGAGGGTTGAGAGCCATAACCCACTGGCATATAGGCTTCATGAACGCCAGGCTGTGGAGCAAAGGTTCGAAAGCTAGAAGAGACAGGTGAAGGGGGGTTTTCAGTCTTTCCATAGGGTGTCGGCCATCGGTATTCAGGTGGAATCTGTGATGTACGAGTCTCTCGCTCAACTGGTGGTGTGTAAACCGGATCCTTTGCCTTGCCATTGTTTGGGTTCGTGTCTCAAGCAGCTGGTGGCGTATAAATCGGCTCTTTACCCTTATTTGGGTTCAGCATGCCATCGGCATCCATGGTGGAGATGATTTTGCGTGTTTCTGGCGATAGTCGGTTGGGAAGATGGTAGATTGTACTCACTGATAGGCTTGCAGTCGAGGTTTGGGATGACGAGGGGTCTGTGTGTGGTATGGTCAGCGTATATACCTAACCCTAGTGCCATGCTGTTGTGACTCAAGCGGTTGCTCACGAATTGTAGCACAGTTTCATGTTGCCAATTACAGTAGCGCACTGTGTTTGGAACAAGAGACTACACTGACGACCGACGCATATTCCATGACTACTAGAGTGAATAGCAGAGACTCGCTAAGTGTTTGTGACTATTCGAGTATCTTTACAGTAGCTTTTATTCGCAGTTGAAATGTGTCTCTAGCTGCGTAGCTTGCACCGATCCTCGTAGAAGAAGCAGTGAGTTTAATCAGTGTTCTTGTACAAAGGCTATGTTAGCAACGGAGTGCGCACTAAGTGCAAGGAACCGCAGCAATTCATGATATTGGGTATCCTCTCAGTTAGATTGTCTCCTCTGCAAAGTCACCAAAGTTATTATAAGGGAATGAGTTATGAACATATTCTTCTGTAACTGCAAGTTAGAATCAGTGTCAGTATCATAGCGTTGCTGTTTAGTATATGATCGTAAAGGTGACTCTCAGACCCTACAATCACCCCTAATACCAGAACAACCAACGAAAGTTGTGAGTACGATTCCTCGCTTTGCCCATGTCGTCTTGTTGCATTCTGTCACCTGCCACCTTCAATCCGCTTGGCTGCTTGTCATATCCAAGCGAACTCATCCACGAGCTTACCATATCCTCTCAGCCTAAATCATAGAATAGTCTTGAACAGTCAATGTCGACAAGTGCATTTAGGCAGTTATATGTCGATGGATACCGGCTTGGGACCTCAAAGATTCATATGGATTGTTCAATCTCTTGCTTCAAGACTCGTCGGATCTCAAGACGGTTCCACCTCAAGGCAACGGCAGAGAGTATGGTCTGGTCAACTCTGCACTCCCGAGGGCGCTTCCCGCTACATATTAATCTCCTTCGTCAACACGGACTTGGCCGTCGCAACTGAATTAAGATATAAGCTGTCCCTCACTCCTATAATGGGTGATGGGCACTCGTTGATCCGTTTTAGAGTCTCAAGCTAAAAAAAAAAAAAAAAAAAAAGGCTTGGATCTCAACTCATCTAAGATCTCAAATTTGATCTATCCAATCAGGCGTGCCCAGAATCTTGCATAGGCTGGGAAAAGAGATAGCACCGCGGGTAATCAAATATTTTGGATGCAAGACACGAACTCAGTATATGCAGTGGTGGAATATATCTCCCAACATGCACCCCATCATGTCATTTCGTACCAACGACTTACCGCACCAAGAAACAGCTTGGCCTCCCGCTGGGAAGATCAGTCTTGCAGAAAGTTGTCAACCTGCTCTGTTCGACTGGCACATCGGCCATGGCATCTGAACAGGGTTGTACTGCTGATCAAATCAGCATCAAAGGTCAGAACCACAAATAATAAACATACCTTAATGATATGCTCGAGACTCATTCCACTCGTCAACTGTCGGCAGAAATATCGCCCGCAACCCTTCCAGTTCCCCATGTCGTCTCATCCTCCCAACTCTCCTCCAACCTCACCTGGTCCTTGACCCCCTTCAACCTACTAACATGACGTCGCTGACAAAGGCCCAGGTTGATAGTTCGGCAGCTCCCCTTGAGGGCCATCCATAACCGAAGAACGGGTGGCTCGTATATATCTTGAGCGACAAACTCGTGGACAACAGCTAGGCCGTACAGGCCCTGTTTGTAACTATACCACTTGATGTCCAGCTTCACTTGATGGTTACTGCCTTCCAGAATCTCGTCAGTCATGAGCCGGACATCTCCGTTCGCAAAAGCTGTGGTTGTGAGCTATATGTTGCTGGACTCGGCGGAAGAACGTACCTTGGAACATTTTAGCGAGTTTCTTTCAAGGATATGTGTAAGCGGACCCCCTCCTGATGTTGAGGGCGGTTTATATGGGACGAGTAGTGTAGTAGCAGATAGAGAGGAGGGGATGAATTTATATACATGATAGTAAATGATGTGTCCTTTCCTGCTGACTACTCATTTGGGTTCAGATTGGCCAGCTGGTAGAGTGATTAATCACAAGTCAGTAATTTTCTAGCCCGCTGTTGATGATAGGATGACCACTATCAGACCACCATGGTTCAAGCACGGTGATATTAGAACACAGACCCATTTCTAAATGCCCAACCATAAACGGCACTACGGCCCAGGGGATCGGGAGCGACACACGTGTGACACATCCCGTCTCAACCTGCAGAGTGACAGTTGGTCGAGGTCTACCATCCCAACCATTAGACGAATGGTAAAACCAACAGCTGTAAAGACAAGGTGTAATTTTAAAGTGACCGGCGCTTGCATCGATCAGTTCACAGTCTACAGAAGGCCAACGGGCACTAGGAATCACTATACGGAGGGAGAATCACATCAGACTCGTATTTGTACAACCCGTAGGAGATTGTAATCTAACAGCTTATCTAACATTCGTGACCTTGACCAGAGGAAACCACAACTCTCAATAAGTTTACTGATTTAATCTCTGTTTCGATGTCTGTCTCAGTCATTTTTCCTGGCTGTGAAATCAAACGAGTCTTTCTCTCCGTTGACACGATAGCTCTCAAGCCGTTTGTCGTTGACACCGTCTTTTCATTTATCTTCTTTCATATTTGATCCTGGTCGAATCTCAGGATATGGTAGGCCCATGTGCTGATCCGATTTCTACCGTCGTGTCACGGTTCCTTCTACAAGCGTCCTATTCGATTCAGCCAACCACATAGAAGACAACAGTACCTGATTCCAGGCTCATGATACTGAGATTAATCCAACTATAAGTCCCATGCTTTGATCATCTCGCCGTCGACTTGCTCCCGCTCGTCAATGAAGCTGACGACAAGTCTATCGATTGTAACACCGCAAGCCAAACCCGTGCCAGTCTTTCACAGCTGCATTCACGATTGTGTGTCAGATAAAGCGAATTATCGCTCCGGAAGGCAATCCTAAAAATCTAATGATCTGAGACGGTATCATCTGTTGCCTGAATAACGCAAGTCCCAGCTTGCCCACGAAATGCGCAATGCGAAAGAATGGCCGGACCCCGCCAAGATACTGGTCAAGATTTGGAATCCATATATGCTGAAAGCTTGGGTTCACATTAGCAACATATCTTCAGTGCATTTGTCCGAGGTTTTCACAGGTCTTGCCATGGCAGTCGACGTGGTGTAGTCTGATGATGTAGGTGATCATTTAGCCTCGGCAAAAATGACCAATTTACACCACCAAAAAAACATGCAACAGCGGGGATTCGCTGGTCGTCACCGACCCAACTACTGATCCGCCGGTTAGTGGCTTGACTATGGGAGAGCGGACGGGATCCCGTATTTTCCACTACCTATGGTCGCATGTATTACTCATGGCTGACACTAATTCCTATATCCATAGACCACAAACCCATGTAATTCTGGCGGCTTAGGCCACGAGATATGATTTCCAGCGCAATTCAGGAGCCCTCTCACATTGAGAGTACTACAAGCCGCAGTATGCTAAACATCACCCTCGCAGATGGATACGGCACAGCTTATGTCACATGGTCATACTCTCAACCACAGGCTCGCTGGACATTCAACACCCAATGAAATTCACCAACATTTAAGCCGGAACTATTGCAGGCTGTACAAGTCACGGTATCAGGCAGGCTCAGGTCAGTATGCTATACCTGATTCAACGTTTTGCTTATTTGTGAAAAGGCAACTATGACGTTGTCGATATCGGTTGATCGACATAGTTACAGCCTCATACTTCCCAACTGAGGCCGAAACTGCCACCGTTGGACTCAGAACTATTCATATAGCCAGTCAGACTCGCAGTCACTCGGTATGAATTAAGATTAAACTGCGTGACTCTCCTTTGAGTAATAGATAGGTAGATTAGATTCGCTTATACAACGAAATCCATACTTGGGGAGGGAGGCCCCAGTGGCTTCATTTGATAAGGAACAGCCATGCAACAAGAACACGAAAAAGAAATTAAAAAGGTCACAGAATCTATCAAATATGTCCTTTGGCCAGGGCGTGTTCAACAAGCAATAGACGCACCTTGTTCCGGCCAGCTTCCTACCCATGGCGAGATTTCCCCCAACACTCGAAGAATCTGTCTCCAAGAATGAACTAATCACCCCTATATCACCAAGGAGGAGTTGTTCAAAAAATGGTTGTGTGACACAGCAACCTTGGACCCGAGTTACATACGCTCAAGGCTATCGTTTTGGTCTCCGATATACTCCACGGAATTCATAATGCTCAAGGATCAGGTCAAGGCGGTCTGTACTATTCACTTGTCGATATATCCGTCGCAGGTGATGACTCAGAAGTCAGGACTTTTCAAATTGCTAGGAAATTTCTCTTCTCTGTTCGTCAATCCAGCTCTCGACCTGGTTCCTCCGACGGTCCGATCAACCGTCTCGAATCAGCTGCCAAGCCTGCGGAAATATTGCAATTGGTCTGACTCTGACATAAGCTGAGAGGCGTATCTGAGGCCACATGACTAAGAGAAATGCTACCAGTAATGGACTGATGCATACTATTTATGATCACTTTTCGTATGTCTTATATGGACTGCGGAGATATGATCTCTGACTGGCCCGACGGCCCGCCCTCGGAGGCACAGGTGCTGTAACAGGATGTATTCAGCGACTGAGCTTCCTTGGCTTGAGGTTGTGATTGGCTCAAGTGGCTGTTACGAAGTGGCAATCGTCAGCTGCGGGAAGCCAAGCCGTTCAGCTGAATGTGAGGAATGCATACAGTGGAGATGCTTATGCCTATGGGATTGCTCATCTCGTCATACTATCTCGGACTGGTATAAAAGATGATCAATTCTCTAGGGTCGGTTCTTGATTCTTCCAAGCATTATTCCCAAGTTACACTCTTCTTCAACAATGAAGTTCTCCATCTCTATCGTCGCCCTTTTTGTCAGTGGCATTCTTGCCACTCCTGCCGCGCCGGTCCAACAATGCCCAGTGAGTATTTCCAGTTCATCAAGGGGCTCAAAGACACATATCTCACAGAATAAAAGGAAGGTCAAGAATATAAGACCTGTGGGTCAGACTGCCCTCCTACATGTCAGAACCCAAGACCGGGAGCTTGCTCAACTGTCTGCGTTGCTGGATGTTTCTGCACCAAGGGTCTTCTGAACTCTGTAAGTACAAGCACAAAAAAAAAGACTGCGCTGACAAGTTGCATCAGGTTGGAGATTGCGTTTTGCCTAATGAGTGCTGATTACGTTGAAAGGCTCGTTTTCTTCTGTGTTACTATTTTCGCAGCTATTCTATGTAATAGGACGTTTATCATGGCTGAACTATTCTATCAGATCTTGATTACGTACCTTCTTTCTTAGTCTCAAAAGTCCTATGACTAAATTCAGAAGAATAGGATTATTCAAAAAGATATTTAGGATTAATCGCAGTGACTAAAAGTCACATTCGACATAACATCTTTCTCTCCCCGAATTCCACCGTCATTCTTCACCTCGCCAAGGTTGTTTTTGTTTTTTTAGCTTAGGCCTGGCACAAATTTGACCCGAGGAACTTCCAAATGAAATCGTCTTTAAGATTCTTTCACAACTCACATTCCCACTGCATGTCTGCCTGCTTATTCCCACATCACCCATTGCTATTGGGCAATACATAGGATATCGACCCCAGGCTCTAAATTGTCTCGCTTGTGAAATTTATAAGAATGAGGGCGTGTCGACATCAGAGTCATCATCTACAAACCTCTATTTACCTAGGTGAATTGGCCAATCCTTGTCTTTTCGTATTTCTTTGCTTATTCTACATGCCTTTATTTCTCGTCAGCTTCAACATTGGTCGCTTCCGCACAGACAAAGAGCCTCGAAATCAAGCCTGGGGCAGCGACGTTCTGCTTGCTTCTGCCCCTGATCCTGAATCATGTCCTAAAAATGGAGGATGTTATTTCGTCCAACGAGATCTTGACGAACAAGGCTCTGACCAAAGATCTACGACTGCCTTCTCAGAGCCTGTCAAAATTCTTCGCCAAAATATCCAACAGATGGACCCTTCGCGCGACTGGGAACACATCGCTGGCCCGACATGCAATCAAGGCAACGCATACAATGGTCACCGCATATCGGCAGAGGCTATGCGAGGCTGCAAGGTTGTGCAGTGTCTTGTCCGCAAATCAGAGTCTTGGCAGTCCGAGCCAGATGATGAGTCCTTTGAGCGTTCAGGGAACTTCTTCCTCAGCGGCCTAAGTGATGACATGCCGAGCCGAGACGTCGACTTTCCTATGGTCTATCCCGAGCGCCACGGCGAGAGCGTGATTAATGCCGAAAATGTTATCTGGAACTCGGAGAGTGCTCAGGAGACAGCTATACCTTTCCATCCGACCTGTCTGGAGGTATTCAAGCGAGCTTCACTGCACAGGTATGGAATTGTTGATGTTGACTACTTCACGCAATGGTGGGCGTTGGAGTCAAACTATGACGATTTTCATGCTTTTCCTCGGCATCCTGCTGTTGAGAATGGCCAGGAGCAGTGGTGGGATCATATACCGGGGGATGAATTCCTTGCTGCCAATCCGTGCTTCGTGCCAGGCTTGGACGACCTTCTGACCTCCACCCAGGGCATAAAAGAGCATAACACAGCCTCGGCCGTTGTTTCTCGGATACCAGCTGCCAAAGATCCATCTTATCAACTTCCCCCCGAGATCAGACTGATGATTCTGTCGCAGCTAGGTCTCAAGGATGTTGCCAACCTTCGACTTACTTGTCGAACATTTCTTGACCTACCCAAATCATTGTTCTACCAGTTGACCATACGCAACATGCCGTGGCTTTGGGAAGCATGGTCCTCATTACCCATCAGCTTTTGGGCTACTATGACAAAGTCTGAGCTAGAGAATCTGCGCGAGCCATCTGGTGGACCACGGCCCGCCAAGTCAGTAATGTTGCTGAGTCGGTCTGAAACAGACTGGCATCGGCCCCAGATTGACATCGGTAGAAACTGGGAATCTCTTCTTGGACTCCAAAATCGACGCAGAATATGGCAGGACTGCCAGGAAATTCTCGACCGCGTGGATGCGTATCGCAAACAAGGCAAAATTTAACCGGGGCAAATAATCGATGTGGTTGAGGTTAGAAAGGCAAGCTAGGTGATGGGAGTTGTAGAAGAGATTAAGATTATTATTTGGTGGGGCAAATTCAAGATCTTTCCTTGCTCGAAATAGTGATAGCATGTTGGATTTGTATTACTGCTTCACCTTAGACATTCAATGCCACATTTGCCTGATACATGCATTACGACGGTCGGGAAGAAGGATTCCGTAGACCCAGATTACATAATAATTGGTATCCGAAGTGATAGCCACAATCTACTCCCTTCCCTTAGCTGAGGGGCGAGCAACATTAGGTAGTTTCGTTTATTTTCCCTTTTCATTTACGTAGCTAGATACAAATGGGCTCTTGTACACCTCGTCGCCATAATCGTTCATTACTTTCAGGACTTGAAGAATCACCAGCGCCCGAAGGGGTTATTAGCCCCGCTGCTGACCATGTCGATCCTGATGAGCGAGACAGGGTCACGGGCATTTTCTCCAGCATCATCGACTACATTGAAAGTCACACAACTGCGCAAACCGATAGGCCATATGACCGTATCAGATGAGTTCGTCTCATATATCAATATGCGCGATCACAAGAGTCACAGTGGCTTATCCTGCAAGAATTCTTTCGCTATGCAAATATTACAATCAGCGACCCAATTGAATTTGACGATGCAGCGACTGTAGAACATCTTCGCAGCAGCCTGCATTCCTTCGCCGACCACTTAGTGGACAAACTGCTTCTCCCACATAGTCAACTGTCCCATCCACTCCGCTTTCAAAGCTGATCATGTCTTAGTCAAGGCGTCGGCCAAGAAGACGCCTCAACCCTCGCCTGCCCAGTCATCCCAAGTGCCCAGCAGATTCTCTGCCTTGGGATCTATCGCTGAGACGCGATTGTCTTATTCGAGATAGACATCTTTGTACTATTTCTCATAACTTCGACTTACAGGAAGCCGAAAGACGCTTGGATCAGGACGGAGAGGACTTTGCTCAAGATGACCAAGGCTGTCTCTTGAAAGTTCAAGGTCCTGAGTCGTTTGCTGAACTAGAAGTCGCCCATATAATACCACACTCATTCATGACTACCACAGGAAACCATATAATTGTATGTCAGCTCATTCCATGAAAGACCTATTTGTCTAATATCCTATTCAGGATGAGTCAAAAAAGACAGCCCGAGAATTACTAAACATGTTCGATCATGGAATCATTTATCTTATCGAAGACTCAAGCATCGACCGTCCTCTGAACGCCCTCACTCTTCACATTGATCTTCACCGACAATTCGGCAGTTTCAAGGTCTTCTTCGAAACTCTACCTCAACCCACAAACTCGCCTCATACCTACCGGGTCGATACTACTCAGCGACGTCCATTACGTTTGGCCATGTTTCCTCTGACTCATCAGCTTCACCTAAGCCCTGAACAAACTATCGACCCTCCATCAGCTCGTCTCCTTGCTCTTCATTGTGCTATATGCAAGGTTCTCCAGCTGAGTGGTGCTGGTAACTACATCGACCGAGTACTTCGCGATATGTATGACGGGACTGTGCGGACGGACGGATCGACTAATCTAGGTGGCTTAGTATGTATGAAGGTCAATGGCTGGTGGGATGGGACAGCGGTCAGCTAGGTGTATCCCTGGATGAAGCTCGTTACTTGGTACGGTTTGTCTACATTCTGTGGTGGTTTATGCAACGCACCGCAATATTTGGAATGCTGAATAACGCTTCTGATTGAATGTAGTAGTTTGCCCCATGCTAATGAGTGTTTATTACTTACTTAAAATTGCTACCCATATTCTTTGCCCGCGGTATGCGAAACCTGTCCTTTGACGTCTGAGTTCATGGAACAAAGGACTTTTGCCCATGTTTAATAATTGTTTGCGTTCTATTATCTCGTCCCCTTACGCTATAGGTTTTCAATTACTGATATGTTCATGTTCTCACGCTATTCCGAGGTTCAAAACGACATAACGGACTTGTTAAGATTCATACACACTTCCACCCCTTGCCCTAATACTCCTTCTTCTTCTTCCCTTCACCACCAGATGGTTTCTTGTCAGCTCGTAGCTGAACAGTATAGTAACCGTCGAAACTGGTTCCAATACATCGCCACTGTTCTAGAGCCTCCTATATCTTTTCGGCCACCTTCATTATTCCTGTCCGAAGTAGAATGCATCAAGAAGCCTTCGTATCTATCTTTATAATGTTTCCTAAATCCTTGTCGCCAGACCTCTGTTGGTATGATAGCGCGGACTAGCCCCAAGAAAACAAGGATGTAGATTGACCCTATGTAATGTGTCGACTTACGCGCGCATAATCAGGTCCTTGCACATCCGGGCAGAAGCAGCTTACCCACCTTGCACAAAGATAATACCCTCCACAAGGTGAAGCCTTTTCCATCCTTGTAGATGGGTCACGTAGAGGGATTGATTCGAGGGGTTAAGGGTTGAATGATGTAATGTAACAGTAAGCTTACGGTATTACAAATGTACCACCAGGCAGGGTAGTAACAAAAGTCACCTTTCAGTTACTAGTTCTTATCAAACAGGTTCAAAAAATTATATGATGTCTATCTCCTAAACCTCCATTCCGACCTATGGTATTGTTCTTGTGTGCAGAATACGTCTATACACGCTACTTCGATCTCAGCTCATCGCCCGAATACATCAAGATGTACGACCCGACACAGGAAGAGAGTGAAAAGGCCCTAGCATTTGCTACCGTCAGGGACTTTCATGAATATTTCAGCAACCCGCTCCCTTTGACGGACGGATCGCTCTACACCCTGCCACACGCCCTTATCCTGGTCTCGTTACCACCAGAGACGGGCGGTCTTACAATCGAGACCTTTGCTGAAATGTACGAGCGCGTCAGCCAATTTCTCGCCAAAACATACGCTTCCGGAATAAAAACCTTCGGACATGAGCTGGCAGAACCTGAGGAAGAGGTGTGGGTATCTAACAACATTGCGGCTGTCTTTGTAGGCTGGTCCGCCTATATGGATGATCGCCTCGAGCTTGTCCATTCGGTTAATCTCTGCACGTTGCATCGTCTGCCACATGGAGACTCTAATAACAAAAACCCGTGGCGTATCTCTGGGCTTGCTGACATGGAGCATTTGTCCCCTGGAGTACCGGTACCGCCAGTCGAGACGGGCCCCTTTTCGGAGATTAATGCCCCGTTTGAGGCCCTGCTGGCTCATATCAAAGCGCGCATGACTGGGAAGCCATGCCATCACTCCTGCTACCAGGTGCAGGAGCCTCAATATCGCAAGACTCTCAACTACCAGACACAATCATGTGGCCCGAATTCATAAAGCGGCTACAAGTCGAGGCAGAGAACAGCCCCGTTGCCGCGAAGAAGCTGCTCAACTGCGAGGCGCGGCGTTGCGGCGACCTGGCCTTTGTATGGGCGCCATTTGTACTCACACTTGACGGCCGTGATGATGCCCAGGGAGTCGACGTATGTTCATTTAGGTTGCAAAACGGGCAATGGCTCATTAGCGGTCTCCAGGAGACAATTTTTACTAAGTAGCTGCATAAGCTGTCGTGTTGTAGGATGGCATTGAACAAGCTGTCGCGATCACTCAAGGAACCAGCTGAAACCCTCGCCTCGTCAAGAGTTGCCTCCGTGATCATGTCCATCTTAACAGGCTATTGAAGAGATGGTATTTGTGATATTTCTGGACGTATTTCTAGAAATCAATCTGACGTCAGTCTCAAGATATAAGCTCATTGCGTTCAACCTTCTATTGCTTTGGTCGGCCTCTCTATTTCATCCCTTGATTGCATGGGATGGTAATTCTAGTCTCTTCCCGAAGAAACTGATGTCGTGTTCGAAGCTCAACTTCTGCCTCGACGTGCTTGTGGTATCCTTTTTTTCCACTTTACACAGGCAGATGTAGCTACATGTCATGCCACGATGGTTGCTTGGGGCTTGTCCACACCAGTCAAGATTATGTTTCCCAATCACTCGGACTATCAAATATGGATTGGCTCTGGTCTTCGGAATACGACTACAATACAGCCAAATCTGAACAGGAAACCTGTTGAATTAAAGTTGACTAGGGACTTTACTTCACAGTCGGGACGTGTCCATCATACCCCTTCCTATGCGGCTCCTACAATCCACCCATCATCAGATTCATCAGAGTCGCTCAACACACTATCCGACTCATCCTCTACCTCAACAATCCTGTTCTCGAAATGCTTGGCCACCATCGAGATCTTGAGGATGATATTTTCTTTTTGGACCTTCCTGCGCTCCTCGACCGCAGCTTCGTTATAACCGCTACCGTAAATTCGACGCATGTTCTCTCGTACCCGTGTAAAGACTAACTCGCAAGCATCGAGATCACTGACTTCGGTCGTCTCGATATAAGTATCATCATGATAGGCTTGCGAGGCTTTATCATCGGGGCGGAAGCTTGCGCTTTCTCCTTCTGTCTGATAGCCGCACGTCTCGATGTAAAAGGAGGTTATCGAGGAATGACTTAGAGCCAAAAGAATCTCTTCCCATGTACCTGACTCTAGGTATATACCCCCAAGATGGACCTCTTGGGTTTGGGCAGATTGCTTGATGAGCCTAGTTAATGCGTCACCGGTTATTGATAGACTCTCTAGGCTTAAGAAGCGTAAATGTAGGGGTGTGATTGCTGATCGGTCGAGCATTAGACTCTCTGATCCCCGGACGGTCAGGTAGTGTAAATTTGGCGCAAGGGGCAGTAGTTGCCGAACGTATTTGTCATATTCGTTGTTTGGATATTCATACCGATGTTCTGCGCCCTCGCCCTCGTCGGTGCACTGTCCGTAACGGACTCTGAGGTGAGTGAGCTGTTGGGAAAGGGCCTTTGTCGCCCCGAATTCTTCGTCGTCATCGTGGTTGAGAAAGTGACCAAAGTCGTATGCAAGTGGCAGCGCTAAGTCGAGCTCTTGTAGCTTAACCAGCTGGGATCTTCGGATGGCCGTAGAGAATGATTCGAAAAGATTTCGAGTGTCTTGAGCCCAACATTCACTCTCTCCGCTCTCTGGTTCATCGTCAAAGCTATATGGAATGTCCTCAAAATCGAGCTTCAAGACCTTGATCTCAGAAAACCTTGGCAATGTGGTATGAATGACAATAGCCAGTAGTCCGAGATATCTCAGATGTCGATCTTGGTTCATCTCTAGCTTTGTCCTGTATTCATTAAAATCGTTCACAGGTTGGACTTCGACGCATATCTCTAGGCGGCGGACTAGGCGACGGAGTGAAGGTTGCTTTGATAATTGTTGAAGACGCGTCACGCCGCTGGCGCTGCTGATGACAACATGCTGGAATAGCAATGGAGTGACAAGCTGTTGAAATTGGCGATTTACTACGCGCAGAGACGACAGATTTGCCCGAAGATTGATCCCCTTTAGTTCGTGCTGGCCCCGTGGCGGGTCATATCCATCGAAGCGATGTTGTTCAAGACCATTGTGCACGAATGACAAGATCTAGCTCAGTCAGCACTGGAGTAGAGTGACGAGATTTGATGATTTATTTCATGCCTCTTGCAGCACTTCTGGTGGAAGTTTTGTGAAAGTAGCCATAGAATTATCTTGACTCTGTAGCTTGGACTGATGAGATCGTGTCTCACATAGGGCGAGGGGCTGGGGTTGAGTTGAGTCGGATACCGGTCTTATGTTCTTCCTGCAGTTCCGATTTGCGGAAGCTATAAATCATCCCGCACTAGCTCCTGGGTAGATCGGCTTAGAATTCAAGGCACGCGTCGCTATTGTTCCACAGAAGAAGGTACATGAAGCTTTCGCGATGTCAGTCAGTGACCTTTCATCTCTTGGGGATGTGGTCCGTAACTGTTCAAGACTATCACTAAGGTTGAGGAGACCTCATGGAACACGAGTGGTGTCGGGATTGATATTGGTGGGCTAGATATCTGGATAGTTAATCAATTATTAATTGCTTCTACTACGGGTGAAATCCGATCTTACATAGACTACAAGTCTAAGGATGCCCTAAAATAAATGCGACAAGGTGGATATATTAACGCGAGTTCTGTATTTCTACTGAGAAATTAGCGTTCCAGTCGTCTGGAGTTCTTGACTAAACTCAACAATTAACGTGTGATCAATTCAAGAAATTGTTAGAACGCCATATAGTAGGGTGGTGTGTCATATCATGTATCATTGAAGCTAATTCAATAGAGGATAAATTCAGAACTGAAAAACCTCATTCACTGGAATCTTTTGAGCAGAGGTAGATATATCAGCGAATGTAGGACTAGAACACCGTTGTACCTCCCTTTTGCGGCCCTTTGTGGTGTCAGCGACCATCTGCGAATATTATTATCATTCCTGTTTATCGAACCTGTTGACATATGTGTATGGCCCCATGCGCGTATGCCGGTGCCCGTGAGTTGCGCCCACGCTCTCATGGGAACATTAGCAGAATATGGGTGTGAGTGTGACATGTAGTTCCATCGGAGGTGCCCCGTTTCCATGACCAGATGAGATCGTGTCGAGGAATTGTCACACACCTTTTCTCCATCGTCACCGGACTCCCCAGCCCACTTGCTCCTGGCGAGACGCTGTGACACACTTTTCTTCGCCTAGAGGCTTGGCCGACGATGACGACCAGTTGAGCTAGCATCTCAACGAGTTGTCTTAGAGTCAGTTACTGCTGCCAAGCCGCTCGTCAAAGGACTTTCACATCGGGAAACACCAACAACCGATTTTGTGTACACTTGCAGCCCATGAAAGATTCGAGCTAGGACCTCCGATTGCACAGAAAGGAACAAAAGTAACCCATATTTCTCCTTCCTCCTGAGTGAACAGACATTAGAACAGCTACGACGATCAAGTTCCGCAAAAAAGACAATGTTATCACAACTAACCAGTACAACAGTATTCAATTTGAGAGTTCCAACAGTGGTAGTCGTCCAGAGCTCAGGGCTCAAGCTCTCTGTCTCCCTGTCGTCAACCATGTCGTCAACCATGTAACGGGTAGTGGTCAGTCATCTACTTTTTCTATATTTTGGTGGTCGTGCCGTCACTTATGACTATGGCTGCGACTCAGGTAACGTTATTAGACAGCCTGGCTGGACCAAGACCTTTGGCGCGAGATAGGCAAGGCTGTGGTCTGGAAGACAAGCAAAGCTCTTGCAGAGACCACCGTCGCCCCAACATCGTCGCATACGCTGCAACCACAGTCGACACAGACCTTGTATACTCATGCAATCATGAATAACGAACTAACTCCTTCCGTCGTCTTGATTCAAAATCTGGGAGGCATGTCGCTATTCAACGCGTAGTTTCGCATGGTCACCAATACGGGCAACAGCCACACGCCATCACACGAGCTCTTTACATACAAAGGTGGATTCCTGAAGTAGGGCAAGTGACTCCTCAAGTTTCAAATCCCTCATTGGCATTGCGGTGAATCACCACAGAGCTTTGAAGTTTCCAGCCTTTTCAGTACCAACTGCTCACACGGAACATCAGTGCTATGACTAGACCAAAAACTACAGGCTACGAGGAATTTCGGTTAGTATCGCAAGACTGAGTTTACTGGTCATTCAACCGGAAGGATTGGCTTTAAGCATATTCTCCTGGGTCAACTTAGCATTATGCCTCTTGTCCTCAACATCCTTGGCCCAATCTTGACAAAACCTACAAGGATGTGGAATCTGGAACGGAACTTTTGCCTAGGCGAGTCGGGGAGGGCGGGCCTAGGGTCCCAGTTTGGCTGTCAGGACTGGAAACACAGCGGGTATGGCCGTGCAGTATCTGCTATAATCGAGCGACTCTCACTCCCTCGGATGCAATAGTTCTACGTCTTTTAACATTCCTGATTTAACCTTGTATAATATAGTTTTTTCTGGAAAGACGTGGCATAAGCAATACTTCACCCCGCCAATGGCTTCGTTTGGGGCTCTGATGAAACTAAAATCGTCTCGTCTTGGCCGTGTCAGACCCGAAACATGACATTCTATCTGCTAGCAAGACCTAGCGAGACAGAAACGGATATCGGCATCTCCAGGCGGCGTATTATACCCAATCAGCTAATACCACACCTGACACATCCGACCGAAACCAACGTTCGTCGCATCTTGTAAGAGAATGAATTGAAACCTTTGTTCTGGCCGCAAGCGCTTCGCTACTGTAACGTCGTCGTCTGCTGCCACAAGTATAAAATGTCCGGGCTTGACCTGATTTTCTTTGCAACTGTTTACTATCCTCAGCAACCATTCAAGACTTCGGCTACCTGCCCTTTTTTTCTCTTACACTCGACAGCGCTCACTCTTCGAAACTCCAGCCTACACATCTCTCTGCCCTCACACAACGTCTATTCTCATACCTTACTATTACGTGGGAAGGAAACATGTTCGCCACCAACACTGGCTCATACTTTCTTGTTCTCTGCAGTCTTACTGCGGCCTTGCCTCACCCAAACGCCCCTCAAGCGAATAGTGATATCCTGATAATCCGTGCTTCCAAAGAGGTCAATCCGAACGCCGTTACAGACACGACTTGCTTAAACTCAAACGCGTAGGCTTTAACCTGCAACCTTAGAGAATAATCAAGACCCCGACTAACCTCTCCATACTAAGCGTCATCGATTTCCACGATCAGAATGTGGCTACACTGGATATCTGCGGTGGCATCCAGGGAGCCATAGAGAAATGCGGCGGCGCACCAACTAGCACAACAGGTCAGTCTGGAACGGCCAAGTTTACTTTGAACCCAACCGTTGCCGGCGCAACAATCAACGTCTCCAAAGGCCGCTGGGAAGGTTGCATTCGCGCCGCGCGAGCCGTCTGTCCGACTGGTAGCTTTAATTCAGTTTGCAAAGGTGGCGCGAGCGAGGGTGATATCGCTTTCACTCTCGACAATCCTTAGGGTCCTTGTTGCTAATAATGGGGATGAAGGAAGATGAGTCAAGAGGATGGCCTGCGTGCTATAAGATGCTGCTGGATTCAGCTGATAGAGCTTGTCCCCTTCGCTACAACTAGATAGACTGAGAGGATCACAGCCGGAAGGCGTTTGAAAAGTGACTGGTTGCTGCTTCATAACCGGAATTTCTTGTTGCTGAACAGACCGTGAGACTGACTCCCTGTAGATGAACCGATTACTGGATAGACTTGTATGATGTCAGTTGCTCTCTTGGCGCATGTAACTTACTGCTATATAGATATAAAAGACCACTACTAAGGGCTGGAAAATGAGCACCAGAAGATAACCCGACTCAAAGCGACAGTGGCATCCTTGTTTCCCTGCATAGACGAATACGTAACCTTTATATACGTCACCAGAACGACCAGCTAGCATATACGACCATACCCACTGGAAAATACGGGATCCCGTCCGCTCTCCCATAGTCAAGCCAGTGAGGGGCGGACTAGTAGTTGGGTCGGTGACGACCAGCGAATCCCCGCTGTTGTATATATCTTTTTTTGCTCTATAAAGCTCTGCAAGTCATATCACCAAGCTATCTGGCCTCCGATGCCATACGCCGTGGAACGAAGCCGGTGGACGCAGCTGTAGTTGAAGCTTGAAGACGGTCAGTGGTAACGTTGGCTTACAGTCATAGCTTGAACGACCCCAGTGCTTGAGTGTCGTCGACTTAAACACGATTCAGGCGGGCACATCCTTCGAAGATGATACTTGTAGGGTGTCGTTCTATCGTACAGTCAAGTTCAGCACCATAACTAGCACCAGTGCATCAGTGATTGTGTATATTGTACTCTGACCCTATTGAATTAGCACCCTCTCTGTCGCCACTGGTACATGCGTCAAGGTTGTGCCACCACGTGCGCATGGCAGTAGTATGAGCGAAGGCTAGAACTAGACAGCTCAGACGCCTGTACGCAAATAATCCCAGAGGCAGTAGTTACTCTATTCATTTCTGTCATCTCCACATCATCCATGCCGTGCGCTTGCCGCCATATCGACACCTGCAAGGAAATAGCAAACTTACCGCCAGGAGGTACGCACAACCACCCATTGGAAGAAAGCATACGTCTGATAGGCTATTCTCGAATTTATTCAAAGGATCGGGCATCATTTTCAAGTGTCTTCAAGCTTGACCATAGAGTAGAGGGAACCCCGGGTTTAAAGATGAGGTAGAAAATACCAACAGACCTTCGATCAGAACTTGGCCCAAGCTAGTGTGGCCTTACCCGTTGGATGCAGTTCGGACCATGGAAGTTGTTCACGCCAAGTTCACTGGTATAAGGCCAAGGCTGGGCCTTGTTATACAACCTGTTTTGTCTTTTCTTGTTTTTCTGTTGGGGCGAACAAGAACACAGTGGGCGTTAGCTTTGAGGACGACTCACAGAAATACAACAGCTATTGTTAACAGCTTTGAGGACAATAGCCAACCGGTAAAATTAGGCAAAACACGGCGGGACACGGCGAATTCGGCCAGTACTAATACCATACGCCTCTTTTTCATTCTCAAGATACTACTCAGCTACCAACCTCATCAGAGAATGGTATTCAATTAAGCTTGGTCAACGCGACGCCTATAGGCTTTACGTCTAAAGTCTCGCTGTTGGTGACAATGATGACAGCCTGATTCCTCCTCCGCTAATTTCTAAACGGATCCTAATACAGTTCAATCGATGATGGTCAGACGCTTGGGCGTGTGATATACTGATATATCAACTTCTATCAGACTAAGGGCAATAGTTGTTGAACATGTCTTCAGATATCCGACATTTGGGTTCCCTGAACCGGATTCCTGCCTTTCTATGCCCGCCCAGACATCCATCGACGGCGCCTCCAAAGCATTACTGACCAGGATGGTTCGAAAAACCATGAGGTATTATTTTATACCTTCAGAGGCTATGAACACTCGTTTCTGATTTCGAAATATCCATCGTTGGTTTCAGAAAACGCATGAACTTACAGTTCTGCGGATTGAGCAGTATTTACCAAGCCCCTAAAAGTCGGTAAATAGAACCTACCAGCCTGGTTTCCGGGAATCCGGGTTGGCAAAGGTCTGAAGATCCATTTTGACGTGAGCAAGCATTCGAGGAATGCCAAGCCTAGAAGCCACTTAGGAGTGCTTACATCCATCTTTCCAGGATCGTTTCAGTTATAAGATGGTCTTAGCCCTGTTTGCGGAGTTTCGGAAGATCTTGTACTGTAAATCCCCTGTTGTTGGGGAAATATTCAACGAGATTTACACCCGGGAACCCGCGATGCGTCATACCCGGAGAGCGACTCCGTCTTTTCAGAGACTCTAACGTCTGAAACCGCTTCAAACCATTCCATGATTTAGTGGAAACCAAAAAGACAATTGAATCTGGTCCGTCTGGTTCTAACACAGGGTCTCATGACATATCCTTGGCTCCTATCACCTGCATGACATCTATACAACTAGGGGGTATCTCTCCCTTGACCATATAGATGATAGTCCTCTCTTCCCTTAAGTTTTCGACAGCTCATCCTCGAAGCAGTTGTCAGGATTGCTCCAAATGAGCTCTCTTTCAATACAGCTGGCTCATGGAGCGACATTTATGATAAAAGGACTGGACACTTGCCTTTCATCAAGAGCGACTTTTACGATGGAGGTAGTTTTGCAGCTGAGGCTCATTCAATCGTAAGCGAGCGCGACCCGGAAAAGCAAGCTCAAATACGGAAATATCTTCGTGATACTTCTTCAGACCGTTCACTTCGTGAGCAAGAGACATCTATCAACAGAGCTATTGATCAATTCATGGCTAAAATTGGAGAGGTTGGGTCCTTGTCTTCCGGTATTGACGTTGTCATGTGGTTCAACCTATTAACCTTTGGCATCATCGGCGACTTGGATTTCGGACAATCATTTGGTGGAGTCTCATCTGGTAAGTCGCCAGTCGTGTCTTCAAGTGATTCTGTCTAACACAACGATCTGAAGGTACCGAGCACTTCTGGGTCTCTATTGTGGTCAAGAGTCTCAGGATGGGAGCTCTGGCTGACTGTTTTGCCCGTTTTCCCTGGCTGGGCGCCATTTTTCAAGCCATGCTTCCAAAGCTACTCAAAAAGTTGGTTGAGGACACTAGGAAGCACGAAGCATATACTATGGGCCTTGTCAAGGAGTAAGTTCCGTCTTAGGATGTAGTCCAGCATTTACCATACTAACCTGTATTCAAGGCGAACGGCACAGGATAGTTGCCGCAAGGATTTCTTAACCAAGATTATCGAGGCAAGAAAATTGCAAGATATTTCTGATATCCAGATAGAAGCACATGCCTCAGACTTTGTGTATGTGTCCATCTACCGCTTTACTCACTGATAACCTGCTAATCAAGGTTACAGTATTGCTGGGAGTGAGACCACCGCCGCCACTTCGTCGTGCATAACATACTATCTATAAAAGAATGCTGATATATTGAAGAGACTTTGACGGGAAATATGCACCAACGTCAAGTCCTATCAAGAAATCGACAATGTATTGACATTGGGCTTACCTTACCTGAACGCAGTGATTCTTCAAGGAATGAGAATGTACCCCCCACTTTCCTTCCCCTGCCACACGTCGTGCCAGAAGGGGGTGATATAGTTGAGGGATATTATATTGCTGGTGGGGTAATTAGTCCTCCGATTCATCCCGATACTTCGTCTATAGTATAGAGTTTGCTAAGTCCCTGATCATAGACCATAGTTTCGACTAATCCATTCGCAGCGTCTCTGTCGCAAAGTAACTTTTGTAGTCCCTGGACTTTTGATCCAGAAAGGTGGCTACATTCAGCGGCAGATGATGACACAGAAGCTAGCCAACCATTTTCTCTCGGCACGAGAAGTTGTCTAGGCAAGAGGTGAGGAGCTTTGTGCTCATAGTCCTGCTTTTTCCCATATGCTGATCATTGATTTCTCTGCAGTCTTGGATGGCTCGAAATGCGTACAATCCTTGCCAAGTTGTACTTCAAGTACGATCTGGAACTGCTGGACCCATCGCTGGATTGGCATGCTCAGTCAGAGATGCATACACTTTGGCAGAAACCTGTCATGAGGGTTGTAGTATCGGAGAGTACTTTCGAGTCCGACATGATTCCAAAACTTTAACAAATGGCATCCAGGGCACCGTTAGAAGTGTCTGGACCATGTTAAACCTTGCTGTAGGTGCCTTGGGCACACTCCTCGTGTTCATGAGTAGATCTCTCCTAAAAATAACCTTTCCACATATATCTATCTATGTAGAATCCTAATCTCCGGCTCTTCCGCCTGCCCTAGAGCACGGCGCTAGTAAAAGTATATAACTATCCTATAGGAGGAAGTTTCTTTAGAGGCAAGCTCATAGACATAGTATCGCCTTTCTATCCCCGCTACTCCAAATAGTCGTCAAGATGCAGCTGCGATTTAGTATCGTGACAACACTTTCTCTGTGAGTAGAGCACGGCGGCGATTTACTTGTGATTGTGCTGACACGAAAGTGCTTCCATTGCTTACGCGACTCATACAGTGAAAGACTGTGGCTGCGAAATCAACCATGTCTGGCAGAATGATGTAACAAAAGGTGCTTGCGCAAAGTTTCAACTTTATTTTCCCGATGAGGCAGCTTTCATCAATGGTCCCGATAAAAACGGCATTTCAAAGGTAAGTACTTTGTAAAGCATAGTAACAACGAAATCCGATAATGACCTATAACAGTGCCGGATAGCAAAACCTAGTCCTCAGGCGTACAGCGAAATCGATGTCATGTGTTTCGTGCAGTCTAGCGGAGTCGCGAAAGCACAATGTGACCCAGTGAACCTGGGGTAATGCCGAGTAGCTAGATAGCATGATATAATCTTGATAAGGCTTTCAAGGAGCTGCCAACTCTTGTCAAGAGGAGCAAATAGATAACGGTCCCAATCCTTTCTATATACAATAGCAATCTGAACCCAGCAGTCTTTCACGAGTTACTCAGCAGCAATTACTGGCGCATCTCTATCCACCATCCCTCCCCGTAAAATAAGTCGCTTCTGCCTGCTCTTCTTCAGATGCACGAAAGACGGCATGTTTTTTGTTAGTCCATTCCAAGCCTTTCCATATCTTGCCCTCGGCATCTGTAAACTCAGCATCTGTTTCAGGGCGCAGCAAGTACACTATGGAGTACTTGTGCCGACTCGTCTCGTCTTTGTGGGGGATGACGCGGTTGTAAAGGATGATTAAAGAAGCATCGCTTATCATCTTGACCAATAGGCGTATAACATTTAAACCTCGAGAGATTGCTTATAACAGTGGGATTTATAAGGGTCTTGAACTGTGCCAACGATTATATCTGCCGCCAAAAGTTTGGATGTAATTTCCCTGAGCCGGAATGCCCCAGACTTGCCAAAGATTCCGGAGGTTCCCTTGGACTTTTTTGAATCTAACGTTCAGTTCTGGCTTCCACCACATAACATACATTCGACTTTGCCCTAGCCAATCCAGCTTATCGTCCACTAGCTCTAGATCATGATCATGATGCATTTTCGCCAAGATGAGGTTAATCTCCATGTATGCGAAGCTATTTGAGGTTACAAGATTAGGTACTTTGTGATATCAATATTCTTTTCCGGTCTACTTACTTTTTCCCAATACAACCTCGCGGTCCAAGTGAAAAAGGTTGACTGGTCTCAAGACTGTCACTGCAGTTCTTGTCCAGCCATCTCTCTGGCTTAAAGGGTTAAGGAAGGTGAAGGTTTTTCTCTTCATGAGTAACTGTGCATGCACTGGTATAAACTTCAGTCTATAATAGGCTATAGGCTCAAATAGTCCTGTCGTGTTATTTAAAAAGTTCCCACCCTTTTGGGAGGCCAAGATCCGGCAATAGTAGCTCCTGGACTGGTCCTAGGAAACCATTGTGGTCCTGGAGGGTAAATCCTCAAACCTTCCGAGATCACAGCTTGAAGATATGGGAGCTGTGCTACTGACATGGCCGTGATTTTGTGGCTAGATGCATATCTGCCACGTATCTCTGTCTGGAGTCTCTGATACGCGACTGGTGTTTCAAGAAGAAAGTATGTCATACCGGCCAGGAACGTGGCAACAGTCTCCCCGCCAGCGAGGCTGTTGGCTATTGATCGGTTTAGCTGCACTTCACTGTGACTAGGGTCATACAAACACTAGATTTGATGTATGAGCTGTCATTTCCTCTTGGGAAATCTCGCCACTCTTGGCTTTGTCAGCGACGGTACTAAGGAAGTCATGCCACCCTGGCTCAGCACTCAACCTCCTAGATTGCTGTTAGATCACAATTCTCATGCCATACTGGTGACTACTGGAAACCTACCTAGCTAACATGCTTCTGCTATATCTAGAATGTTTGTCACGAACATGTACCGTGAGTTTAGGTAGCAGTCTCCGCCCTATGGCCGATATCAGTGGGAAGCGGCGCAGGTTGTCGAGAACCGTTATAAAGAACGAATATTCCACAACCATGTCTGACCAAAATTGAGGCTTTCCTATATTGCCTTCAGCTGGAGTAGCGAGCAGCGAAGATGAGGACGTATGCAGACATACTTTTCTCATGGAAGGTCTCTCCAAACGCCATCTTACCCAAAATGTCGAATGCGAGTCATACTCACTCTAGCTTTCGTTGTGGCATCTTGTTCAAGCCGGTAAATAAACCCATCAACACAACTTTGGACGATAGCTTCCTGCTGCGAAAGCGCCTTGGTGGAGGATGCTCCTTTAAGGGCCTTTTTCATACCACTTTGCTTATTCGGGTCTCTCTCACTGCCAATGCACGAAGATCTAAATCCAGAGCCGTACATATCATAAAACTCAGTCTTGACCATTTTGGACTTGCCTTGTATATCATGGCCATATATGTCTTTCCAAGACTCGACAAAAGAGAAGGAGAGCTCGCTAGGTGAAACTCTAATGACAGGGCCTGAAAGGTCAGTTGAGTAACTCCTTGACCTTCATGAGAATCGACCTACCCAGCCGTCTGTGTTACTCTTGTATGGCCAATTGAAAGCGGCCACCCATTGAATGATAAATTCTGCATAACTATTGGGTGTTGTTAGATTGCATGAGTGATATGCAAAGTTAGTGCACTCACCAAGCAAGTAGTGGTCCAGGGAAATGAGCCAATGGATGAAAAGGGACGTTCCAGACCATAAGATAAGCTACATACAGAAGGCTCTTGATTTCTTTAGCATGTCAGTAACATTTTCAAGCAATCTACCAGGAGTAGAATGGCCATGACTACTTCTGTAGCACCACTACCGCTTGAGTCATTGGAGCGCCAGCTCAGGGGGTGAGGTTTTCCCATCATGTCAGCAGGTAGTTGTTGTAAAAGCTGTAATCGCCAAGTATGACGGGAGTCCATGCTATGGAGACTGAGGGTGAGGGTTAGACGGAATATTTAGCTTATGATCGGCAAGTTACCGATCTATTGCAAAATGGTAAGACTCCGAAATACAGTGCCTTATGGCTATCACAACAGTAATCCGTGCACAATACAGTATAAGGGTTCAAAGGCTCTCTCAAGTAGCATTTATATATAACTAAGCCTATACATCATGTTCGTGGAATATCAGTGTCCGCACCTCTATACTCTGCCGGGCCTCCTTATCATCCATTTCAGGGTCCTCCAGGACCTCCCAATCTTGTTTGAATCGAAACACTTCATCAACAAGACCTCTTCAGGGGGTTGCTCATACTTGTAGTACCGCCGATGATTGCCATTGGCAAGAATTGTACAAGGCCTACCCACGCATCCTGGGTGTATCAGCCCAATTTCGAGGATGTCTTCATCAGGACATAAATTCGCATCCCATACAGCCAGAGGATCCTTGTAAATAGTCTTGATAGGACGCCAAAAGGTTTATGATTTGGAACCTGGACTGCAACAGCCGAGGGGCACCGGGGCCAGCATGTCGCTTGACTTGGTTGATAGCTCCCTCCTCGCTCTGATCGATATGTGCCCTTTTGACTGGCCAACGCTTGTCGTTGGGATCTGTGGCGGTGAGGTTAGGTCTACGGATAGTGTGATCAAAGATCACCACACGCGTGGTCCTTGTGCTGTAGTCTATTAGGCCAGAGCTCTTCAGGGCCTCAGGCGGAGAATCGCCTACATTTGTGTCAAGAGCTGTTTCACCTCTTCATAGCAAACATCCTTTATAAGATTCTCGTCATCAAAATGTAATAGACTAGTCTTGCGGCGGCACAGCTGAAAGCAGTTTATATCGAGTGAGTACTTTTCCTCTTCCCCAGTGATGTCCCGTTGGGCTAATCTTCAAGCCATTCTCGAAAAAGCAGAGGTTAAAATGCACTGTCTTATGGGCAGAGAGGAACGAGTCTGGATATTAGGAACACTACATTTCCAGCACAGTTTTCGCGTCTCTTTAAAACAACCTCGCAGAAGTCATAGAGTGCCGTTCGTCCTCGCCAACAGTCTGATCAACTCTACCAATCCAAAACGCCTTGTCTTTGTCGTTGGCTCGCAGAAGTGAGTGAGATTGATTAAGATACGTCATCAGGATCGTTGGGTGATGGACCTGAAGGCCTATAGCAGATACGAGCGGCTTTTTTATTGTTCAAGCCATTTGCATTGAAGATGAAGATGAAATAAATGATCCAATGGTGGAGGAAAGTATAGCTGTGACCGCCCGACCTTCGAGGACGCGATGCGAAGCGAAAGACAAAACACGGCAACGCCAGCAAGTCGCGAGATCACGTGGGCTGTCTCGGCTCCTGTGGCCAGTACATCTACACCGCCACACCTTCTGCGCACTGAGGCCATCGCCAATTAAGTTGCGATCTTAAAACTCAATTGCCTTGTTTGTGACTCAGTATCACATCTAACATATACAGCGGATTTGACGCCCATTGGTATAAAATGTAGTTACTCTTGCTCAAGACTTTGACTAACATTACTCACTTGTGGTGCTTGGCGGCACAACGTCAGAGAATGCTGATATGAAAAGAGACGTGTTTGAACAGCCAAACACAACGGTCCGTCTTAAGTGAAAGAAACATGACAGGTTCTTTACATACTAGTCTGAGCAACCTGCCAGAAGACTTAGTAGCCAGACCACGTCAATGGCCCTAGCTGGAGAGTTTCCCGAGGGGTTGTGTTAAGCCAACTCTTGCATGGTCCTTATAAAGTAGACAACGGATGTGTCTTGGGCGGTTTGAAATGTCAGGTTGTTGCAGACAGGTTCACCACGATTTGGGTGACCCTCACTCTCGTCTTGATAGCTGCTCGTATTTTTGAAGCATTGATTTGTGCAGTTTCATATCTTGATCTTAGGTGGTCCACATGTCTCGTCGCTGGGCGTTGGCCGGTCCAGACAAAACCAACTCAGAGATCATGAAACAATACAATCCGATAGATAAATCTGTGCTGGTTTAGTCTGCGTAGTGTAGCTCAAGTCAATTCGTGCTTGTGCAACTTGGGCAACAACACCGAGGCGATCTTGGTCCGCATTGACAAAGCCGTTCAGGGCATTCGACGACGGCATCAACGCAGTAGGACATGAATAGACTGGCTGTCGGTACCGAGGACCTTATAACAGATGTAACTAGTAAGGTTCATATCGCAATACCTGTCCAGAATAGAAACCTCAAGAGATTAACAAGCAGCTAGTATATAAAAAAGAGCATTTAGGCCAGATCTAAGGTAAAGCTCGTCCTGTGATCAAGTCTTTGAAAACGCATTGAATGATCCGTCCCTAGAGAGGTCGAGGTTTGAGAGACAGGCGGGGAATAAATGGAAAGTCACGTGCCTTAGTTAGAAGGACTAAAAATAACATACAACAGCGGGGATTCGCTGGTCGTCACCGACCCAACTACTGATCCGCCGGTTAGTGGCTTGACTATGGGAGAGCGGACGGGATCCCGTATTTTCCACTACCTATGGTCGTATGTATCAAATAAGGTAGTATTATGGTCTATATTCCGAATTGCCGATAATCCACTCACTCTTCCTGACAAGGATTTACATACTGACAGGAGTTGAAGCAAAAACGTCATAGCACTCCAATTGTAAAAGTTTCGTTCTATTGTTGATGTCAAAGCGTCCTCTGTCTTGAAGCCTGAGACTTCATGCCCACAGTACATGTGACGGGAATTGCGTTTTCCATCAAATTGAAGTTTGTAGTCCTATAACATATGCCTTGGCAGCAACAAGCTTGCAGGTGTTCAAAGCCTGCAGGATGCGGATTCCAAATGTGCCCAGAATGATTTTGAATCTCTATATTTCAGGGAGAAATTGGCTAGACTAGTATGAGGCGTGGTGGTGTGCTTCGTGATAATCATATAACTATCGCTGCTTGCTGGTCTTGGCCAATAATGAACTTGGCACGGAAACAAACATCTATTGATCAAGCCGAGAGTTGCAGTTGAAGTGAAAATAAGAATTCGGTTGCTATCAGAAGAATTTTCACAAGAGATAATTAGTGGGCTTGCTCTAGACTGCGACAGAGTTGGAGTGATGGTAGGGATCTATCTACTTGCAGGATGAGTAGCCACCATCTTTGGTTCGGTATAATAATACCTCGGTAGTTGCATTTTGTTTCTGAAGAGTTCAAGTTTCAGACAAAAAATGACAGACCGGCCCTGAGGCAGTTTTTCCTGTTGCAGTGGATCACTATCAGGCACCAGCTCTTTCATGTATACCGTTTGGTCACTCGTTGTCCACTTATCAACCCATTCGTATGGTATTTATGTCTTAAGATATATGATCTGATTCCCTTGTTTTAGCAGCTGTTCTATCAGTAGGAAGTATCTGTATCAGGAACGGTTGTGCTCGTGTTGCAACCCAATTTAAAATGTACTAACTGGATCTGTACGATATGTAACACCTCATGGGGGGTCGGCTATATACTTTTCAAGTTTGAACTATACTTGGCTTTGAGTTTACACCTGATCAATTCGCGAATAATACCCCAGAAATGATATACGTCCGTGGTATAGCAGGCAGTTGCAATAACAGACTGCTTTGAATACTTGGCCCTTGCATTTGTTCACCAAATCCCTGAGGCTGAACAGTCTGAACTTTTGTCCATTATCAGCGGGTAGGAGCAGAAAGGGCTATAGCAGCCATTTTTAAGAACAATGAAACCCAAAAAGACGGCACAATTTCCTAAAGCGTCAAGTATGCCACCACCAACGTGTCATGACTCATCTTCTAGCCCAGCTATTTATATTAGTCTTTTTGTCAATGGTTAACCCCCGGTTCTCTTTTGAGATGGGTTGTATATGTTAGTCCTTTATGACACGTTGGTGATGGAAATAGCCAAGGTTTCTCAGTAATGAACAGTGTTCATTGTGGGCTACTCATGACCTCACTATACTAATTGTTTTAATGCTACAGCTTAGATGAAATGAGTATGCTTTAAGCAGGCAGTTTCTGAATAAACCAAAGGAGGTAGAATTCATAACGCTATCCGAAACATGAAGGGTTATAAGCAACCTGGTGTTAAACATTGCTGTGGTTTATTTCTTTCTTCCCAAATTACATCGTGTGAAAGGTGTGAATCGACCGCCACGTGCCTTCGTGAAGCGAAGTTCAGGACCTTCCCTGTGCTGTAATCATCTTGACCCCCTGAAATTGATTCTGGAAAGAGCATCCGCTTAATTGACATCAGTGTAAATATAATATGGCTTAAGCGCCTGCAGCTCAGGGTCCTTGGGCTTGGTGTCAACAGGAAGGGCCAAGGCAAGAGGTAACAAAGCATAGACTGCTAGGGATGAAATACTAAGGAGACGCATGTTGGTGACTCTAAGGGCCAACTGAGAATAAGTAAGTGTTATCGGGGAGACGATATTGGATGTGTTGTCAACAAACTTACAATGGTTGATTTGTAAAGTTGTAGTTGTGGTTTGCAAGTATATGGAGTTTTGGGGGAGTTGGCTCACGTTATACAGGCAGGAACAAAGGGCTTGACCAAGCTATATATATGAGAGCAACGGCTATTCAAAGTAGTGGCCTACTTATGTGCTTACATGTGAGTCCATGCGTACTCGACAGCTTGAAAGCCGATCCTCCTCGCCAACATATTCCACAAATGGATGATATCGGCGCCTATGGTGAGATGAAAGGGTCGTTGAGTCGAAAGCGGGGTTTGTTGCTTTTCTTACAACTAGCCGATTGGTTATCGGACTGCTCTACTACCCTTGAGGTTACATAACGTTGAATTAAGATGCTGAAAAGTCACCCTAGAGACTGGAGTCTAGAATCCAGATGATGATGATGATAAGGCTGGTTTACAAGAGAATCCGCGTATGTCACACAATACCCGCGTGTTTCAGTCTTGAATCTTGCTTTTATCCGTAAAGTCTGATCACTTTGCCGAGATGGTGTCAACCCAACCCGCGGCTAAGGGATCCGTCTTCATTGGCCTGACTTCCCAGTTGTGGCTATAGCGAAGGGTTACGCAGACAAAAGGCCCGAAAGTGGTGATATCTCGTCAATTTCGGTAGATGGGATCGGGAGTGAGTTCTCTGACGCGGTGCGATGATATGATAACTGTTCGATAACTCAAATCTGACTGTCTCATACATAACCAAAGGTTTTAGGCCAGGACAAGGTCGACAGTCATTCTCAGTTCCCTGCCAAGAACAAACAATTTCAACAACAATGGATCATTATCGCCAAAGCTCCTCTGAAACAGATGATCAGGAAAGGGCTTTTCTACCCCGGCTCGCAGATCCAAGGACAAGAGGCCCCAAAAATCGTTTACTCGCCGTAACAAAGTATGTGGTGCTGCTTGCAGCAATAACATCATACATGTTCTTCCTACTTGCGTACTTGCAAAGCATTACATCAAGTAAGAAGGGGAATCTTACAAAAGCCAATGAGCTTGAGCGTATGTTACTCCCGGTGGATTACCAGGTGATCCATCTCTAATCATAAACAAACTTTCAGGGATATACTCAGATGCGCCTCTGGATGAAAAACCAGAAGATTTCCAACCATATGGTCTTCGTCCGTATTTCAATCACCCCAATGATCCAGGTGTAGCAGAGGACTTGGCCATCTGGGATCGTGATCTCAGCGGTAGGCTATACAATGGGAACGATATTCAAGAATTGTCCTACTGATTGCCCGCTAGTTGGTATGCTTGCTATATCCCAGGAGGAGAATGACAAGCTATGGAGAGGAACATCAGCACCGCTACACAATACCCACGGACGAGTCGATGGCCAATACGTTGTACAGACGGTTGTGTCTCATCAGATCCATTGTCTTGTAAGTACTTTCAGTTGTTGGGCCCCAACCTCTCCTTGTAACAGACTGCTGACAAGAGCTACCTGCAGAGAATGCTCCGAGATGTCATCTGGGATTTGCATGTAGACGGCAAGAAAGACAAAAACAAAGCAGCACACGCTGATCATTGCATTGGGCTGCTTCGTCAATACGTGCGGTGCTACGCTGACATTACACCGATATACTTCGTATGGGATGGCGAAACAGGGACTTATATGACAGATAGGCATCCAACTAATACATGCCGCTCATGGGACGCCATCTGGAGTTGGTCGGCCGGAAGGAATTCGACGGGGCTGAGGGTGCATTCCGACCACGGTCTCGCCTTCAAGGAATTTCTGGCTGCAAAAGAGGATCAGCATAGCGAGTCTAAGGCGGGTTCTGCTCAGAGACCATAGTGGTAGAGGTATGAGGTCTGGCTTTACCTTCTATCACACTTTATGTCAAGCTTGAATCTTGAAGGGGCGTCTTCACCTTGAGTTTGATCAGTCGCTACGATAATATCAAGGGTGTCAGGTTCGAATATTGGCATGGGCAGATGTTATAGTATCTCACTATTTATACTAGAATGCAAACAATGCGAGCCTCGTAACATGATAACAGAGCCAAGATCACTATTCTTGTGCCTCAAGATTCCGGTGCAAGGAGAATGTACCATCTATTTCGTGGGGTAAGTCGAGCCACCAATGGGCGCAATCCTCGTGGACGTAGTACTGAAGACGATGGAGCCATTCCATAAGGCTGGACATGTCTGTCCCAGTCAATGTACCGGTACATATCTTGCCAACTATGCATCAGGCCTCATCTTGATAACAACCTTTGCAAAATGCTCCTGTCTTTCGAGTCTGCCGTATGCTCCTTTCGCCTCCTCGAGAGTGAATTCGACGGGACCATCAAGCGCAACGTTGACCTTATTCTCAGCCAAGAAATTCAGCATCTCGTGCAGCATGTGCCTGGAGCCAAGAGCAACACCCCTAACGACGCAGATGGTCCAGAGGGCCTGCATGAGTTGTACTGGCTCGGCTGTGCCTCCGACCAGCCCGCTCATAGTGAGTAGGCCGTTGCGGCGGATGGCTTTAAGAGACTCGGGAGCCGTCTTGTCCCCCCCGACATCAACGATGTGATCAAAGCCACGACCATCGGGCGTCAGGGCACGAGCGGCGGTACCCCATTCGGGTGTCTCGCGATAGTCGATGATGTGAGAGGCACCAAGGCCCTGAAGCCTGGTGGCCTTGGCCTTGGACGAGGTTGTGGCCAGTACGTGGGCTCCCACGGCTTTGGCGATCTGGGACGAGGAGTCAGCCTGTTCCTCCACCAAAACGTACAAGACTAGCGCGTACATTGAGAATTTCCATACTCATATTCTAAACGAGGACATCTCCAGTACAGAGTCTTTGACATACCTGTAGAGCAGCGATGCTAACGCCTCCAGTGCCCTGAACTAGTACCCAGTCACCAGCCTGGACTTCTCGGCCTTTCATGCCCATGAGCGCATTCCACGCAGTAAGGCCACTGCATGGTAGGCTTGCCGCTTGCGCATAGCCGATGCTCGCAGGCTTGGGGACCAGGGCAGAGTAATGGAAGACACCGCGGCGACACAATGTTCCGTGTTCTTGGTGGCCGAGTCCCTTATGAATCATGGTGAAGTCTGGCATCTCCGAGTCGGCGATCCTTGTGCACATGTGCATAACCACATCCTGGTCTGGAGCCAGGGATGAGACCGAGGAACCGACAGCCAGGATCTTTCCGGCTCCATCAGAGCCGGGAGTGACAGAAGGGAGGATATCCGGAAGTGCGTTGGGCTGCACAACGTGCATTAACTGGTGCTCTGTCTCCGGTCTATCGCAATGATGGCATACGCACCTTGGGGATGACCAGATCGCGGTAGTTGAGTGATGCCGCGTAGACTTCGACAAGGACGTCTTCGGGGCCGAGGTCGGACTCGCTCGCAGTGGAAGAGGGCTCCCATTGCAGCGACGTCTCCCAGCCGTCTTGTGCGATAAGAGACCACCGGCCAGTCATGCTTAAGGCTTGCTTTTATTTGTTTTCGACGAGGTTTGTCACTGTGTTCGTCCTGACTCGAGTCTCTTTTACACCCTCTGAGTTATACCAACGTGAGCACTAGGTTTTAGGGAATTTTCAAGAGAGCTGGTTCAGGCTTTACAGATGCGAGCAAAACCTCTTAAACTAGCAGATAGAATCTCCATACCAAGACTTTCTTGACCCACGTTTGCATCATGATTTATCAGCGGATTGTGGGGATATCTAGTGTCGACGAAGGTCTTAGCGCCGCCTTGACACGCGTATGATGTCAAGTGACGGTTTAAACGCAGTGGATGAATCGTACTCCAGGCGGTGCCAAAGGCGACTGATAGCAGTAGTCTTTAGTAGTAGTTTTTGTATCCTAATATAAAGAAAAAAAAGTTATTAAAAATAGTATAGTTTAAAAGGTATACCAAGTTCCTTTGAAGAGCGCTCTCTGAAATAATATCACTCCAGTTAATATTAGCATATCACTATTGACTTCTCAGAGTTACTCGGGCCAGCTAACATCTAGGCTCACTACCAAGAAGTTGCCATCGCGTCCACAGAGGCAGTGATTCCATTCGTAGAGAAATCTTCCTTACACCACGAGAGACGAAAAAGGGCGGGGAAGGGACTCGGAGATTAAGGTGAGAGCAGAGAGACTATCAGGAGCGAATACTTACTAATACGACAAACGCGACGAGTCAATTACACGTTCTAGGTGGACTCGGTTATCAGACATAAAAGTACCATAAGGTAGTACCACTAAACAAGGCGGCCATCGTCGATCAAGACTATAACAGAACTCAAACTCTAAAGAACAGCTTCCACGTCCTATAGGAGACAAGCCTAATAGAAATTAATCGACATTTGCAAATTTTAGTATCTGAGGGTCGTCTTCGTCTCTCAGTTCGGCTCCTCTCAATGTAACATGTTTGAAGGCCCGATATCAATGCTATGCTAGCAATTATCCCAGCCTAGAGAGGCCGCAGCAGTGGGTTTGGGCCAATGTAAGGTCATTGTTGCCAGGATACTAGACGGCTTACATAGTATATTTGGTGCCTGAAGTCGCGCTGCCGTCTTATGCACAGTAAACCTCCGAATGCAGTAATATGGTAGTTAAATGCGCATTAATAGAGCAACGAATGTGTGTTTTAAGGTATTAGCCACGACATCTTCATTGGAGGAAGTGAAAGTCTGAGCTATACTGTAAGAACGACCGGTATTATTACATAAAAAAGGAAAACAGTTCACACTGCATTAGCCTTAAGCTAGTTAAAGTGAAAATCGTAAGACCCTACGGTAGTATTACGCGGCTCAAGTCAGCTGAAGACGTGTCTCCGATCCTGCCGCAGCTCTTGTTTAATCACAAGAGGCAAGCTATCTATAGCTACGCTACATGAATATCATGTAATGAGTTGATTATGATTTTCAATGCGCCTCATCACATATCATACATCCACATGTGTATTGTTGCAGGAACTCATCAGCAGGAACAGTATATCATCAAGAGGAAATGTCAAAAGCGAGTACCTATCTACAAGACATACTAATATGAAACTAGAGCATCAGCAAACGGTAACAATACTATATCAATCGGATCCCAAATTCAACAGCTTGTGGTTTGGCGTGCCCCATGCCATACGTTATATAACTCTAATCAAGCATCCAAAGAAACTTTTGCTGTCCCGATGAGGTGGACAAAAGTGCCTCGTATCTCTAGTCTTCTCATCTCTTTTGAGTTTGATTTTCTTTTTGTTTCTTCTTTGGGTCGTGTGACAAACTGCCGGTTTAGCTATTCTCGTCAATAGGTACGCAGAGTAGATCCCTGTCTATTATCAACAGAAAGCTGCAGTATATAAAGTCGACTTCTTCCTTCAAGTCCGACGTCTCACTTGCCATTCAGAACTACTACATCAGATCGCCATTCCTTATCTCAATTAATACCTTGAAAATGCGCTTCTTCACTGCATTTGGCGCCGCGCTGACTATCGGCGTTGATGCTAATCCACTCGAACTCACGTCGGACAAGTACATGGTGAACGTTCAACTTTGGTCATCACCGGACTGCAACGCACACCCCCAAGGAGGCGTTGACCTTGGACCCCTTATTCCGACTGCCCTGTACCACAATTTATGCCTCCCGTTTACTGAGAACGGAGGCCTTATCGGGTCTGTATATCAGGAAAAGCATAGAAATCAGGAACGGTGTGTCAGTAAGTATATTACATATCCACATATCCATATATTTCACGTTACAAGCTAACCATCAAATAGTGTCGCTGTTCACTGATCATCACTGTGGGCAGGGTGAGCAAAAAATACGTGATGGCGATTGCTTGGCCCCCCTTCCTGAGAAGTTGTGGCGCAGCTGGAGGGTTCATTGCAGCAATGCCAAGGTTAAATACCTTGAGAAGCTTCCTCTTCCTGCTCAATACCCTCCCTCTGGAAACCCTCCCCCGAGCGAGTAGAGAGAGAGAAAAGTATGGCCTATGTTATACTGGGAGTTAGGATAACAGTTGTCTAAAGGTGTTGGTTAAGTGAGCAATATACTGCGAATTGTGGGTTTTTTTTCGCGCTGAGGTTTTCCCACATAATCATGTATTTCCTTGTCTTGTTCAAAAAGAGCCATTCATATAAACTATGAACCACTCGATAGCCAGGACTCGGGTAGTCTATCTACATAAACAGCGACGAGTTTGAGGTGGCGATTCGAGCTTGGTCCGTGAGTTGAAGATATCCATAACATACCATAGAGACACACGGGATTAAGGACTGTGGTGAGAGCAGTGGGAAAATACCATCCCGCCACCAATTTTATACTGCTCAACACAATAATCTCAAAAGATACCTCCACGGCTTCATCCAAATTAGCTAACCGCCCACTTGCCTACCATATATAACTATCTTACTCATATCTCAAAGTGATAGATCAAAACACCAAACGTTTCAACATAGCTTTTGCCGCAATAAATATATCGTGTCTGTTACCTTACCTTTTGGCTTAGAAGTTAACGTACTGGGTTACGCTCTGTAACACAAAGGCACCAGTAAACAGATAAGCTAGAGTGATTGGGAAACCTACTAAGTGTTCCGGTTTGCATGAGCAACCTTGCTTCTTGTTGGCGTTCGTATTTAATCCAACAGCGGGCAACCTGGCAGGCGTTCAATCTCGACCGGCATTTATCTTCCAAATAGCACATTATGCAGCCTAAAATAGTAACTACCCGAAATAAGAATCAAACGTTGAGCATCGATGCTTTCATTGACTGCCTCGGCTTTATCCCAGCTGGAGCACGAAATGCCCATAGCGAGGATATCCCTCAACCAGTCACCATCCCAAGGCTTCACTTCACATCTAGTCAAATGGTGCCTGCAAACCTGAATCTTCCGCCGCTCTGCCTTGACATATTTCTCATACAAGCTCCGCCTGTCCAACCAACCCGTAGAGGCTCATTATAACCCTTGAACCAGTATAAACAGCAGACTCCAGCGGGATGGGCGGATGTTACTGTAGAGGATACGGGTACTACACAAAAGGTATTGTGATGGCGGCCGCATGGCAAGTCATTATCATTCCTCGAGAGACTTGGTTGTGTCGACATGTAACACTCTACAAGGTTCAGTAAAAAAAGGCTACGTGGTTAAGCGTTCTATAGAAACCTTCTCAGTCTGTGATTATAAACTACAGATGCCATTGCCGGGTACCGCTCTGGAAATAAGATACCTTTCAAGATATTGGATTTAATCTGACAATGGAGGAAGAGAACTCCAGGCTTTTTATAGACCTTTGATATAAGGTTTTCATCTTACAAGTAAGGTTAGCAGATGCCTTGAGATCTATGCAAGTTCAATGTGCATCAATTGAGCATGGAAACGGTGTTTTAAGGTATTAGGCATAATATCTTTATTGTAGGCAAAAACTATATTTAAAACTATATATCTTAATTTATCCTTTTATGATATAACTAAGATAAAACTAAATAAATAAAAAGTCGAAGTAGGTAATGTCCCCAGCCTTTTAGTTTTCTAACAGTACTTCTTCCTGTCCTGAAACATCTTTTATCCTTTATTGAAGTACAATATGAAGCTCTCTATACTTCTTTTCTTGTCAGTTGTCTGGGTTGAAGCCTACTATACAATAAGCCACATCTGGCGGCCCGACGACTATGGGCATAAGCTCTCAAGTCTCTATAACGCAATCTAGGTCGTTTACATTAATATATACGATAAATATTAAAGTATAACTAACAGCAGGGCAGCTCGTTTGCCCAAGACACCTTTTGAGTAGTGAATCACAGGTATTGCCAATTAAACTCTAGTGCCCTCGGTAGTATTTTATTAAGGTAAAAGTAGAAGACTACTAAATCTTAACACTTAAAGACTTGGTAAGTTCCTTTAGGAGAGAGTCAAGAGTCTAAAGGCATTAAAAAGGTTTTTAGATATTAAACCTAAGATCCTTCCCTATACTTGTTCGTTAAATATTATCGTCTGTTAAACGGGACCATATTTCTTAGCGGCTTGTATGCAGCGCAAGAGCATGACAAAGGAGGACTTTGTGCACGTTTCCTGGACCTGGTGGCGTAGTCATGTAGAGCTGGATACGATCAGGTACAGAGGACACAAATCTCTATAGACAAGCCCAATATAAGGAATGAATGCTGGTCAATCGCAACTAAACACACCGACAAGGAACAAGTAGAGAACGATCGCCAATTAGTATCTGATAGGCGAAGAAGGGAGCCTCTTAACCCGTGGACGCCAACAGCTCTGAGCAAGTATCGGCATTATTCGCCGCGAAGAAGTGGTGACTCGAGACCGAATTCTATAGTTACTCACATTACTAACTATCCATCATATTTTCTATCACCAGTTAATTATATACTACCTAAATTAGTATGCTTGGTCTATCATTCAGTCGCCGGACTCTGCAGCTCTAAATTCGTATAGCCTACTTCCATGTCCTTCCTTCACCAGCCTTGCCTTCATGTTCTCTCCATAGCCATGACGATCTATATTCACTTTTCTCGTTGCTTCCGCTATCGCTGAAAATGTCGTTTCTTGCAGCTCCTCAACGCCATCCTGCGACATAGCCAGGATCCCGTATGCCACACCCACAGCTGCGATAACAAACGAAACCGCATATACTATAACAAGTACTTGCCACCGATAAAGAAACGACTTGAAGGATTTGGTGCAAGGGTATCCTGTGCTAGGTCCGCCAACGCCTGTGCCCGACATCTGGCTGGGGTTTGAAGCCCATACCACAACGAGGAGTTGGGGCTCCGCAAGCAGTGATATGATCAGATCTTCGTAAAGGTTTCGCACTGCATCTTCAAAGTTAGGTACAGGGAGATACTCGTGACGGCCGAGGAGTTTTGTTGGAAAGATTCTACTTGTTGCAATGTATCCTGGGATCTCGACTGAACCGTCCAGCATGTCTCTGAAAACCTTGCCGAGAGAGTGATACGCAGCGATACCCTGATAATTCCCCCAGTCCCGAGGTAGCACATAGTTCTTGGTGGGAGTTGCGTAAGTGTTGTCCCACGTGCCGTCGTCAGCTAAGTCGTCCACGTATGTCGTGTTGATGATCTTCTGCACAAGCCTCCGCTTGGTGATGTTGTACGACTGGAGACCGCTCGTATAATTAAGATCGGCCGTGTACTCAACTTCCCAGTGCTCACATGCAGCCATGACCGGTGTATAATCGTCCCGCCACCCTTTTGCGCTGCTGTTTTGCGCGTGATTGGCGTGAACGTCTTTCACAGTTACATAACCCAGCCATACTATCGGCTCTGTCTTGAGAGCGCCTAAGTACTCTGGATACGGTGGCTCCTGAACTGGTATCCCCCCTCGTAATGTATCGTCGAGCTGCTTCACCGAGTACTCTCCGATATCAGCGACGGTATGGTAAGTCGCCTGCCCAGTAGGAACAAGCTTACTGAGGTTAAAAGGCGATTCAGAACCTCCAAAGCTGCTGATGGTGGAGTTGGCGCCCTTGGCGAGCTGTTGGCATTTGTATCCAAGGCCAATAAATTGGATCGTAGTTGAACAATCATAGTATTTCCCACAGATCTTTGTCCCTGCATCGTCCTGCTGAAGTGGTCGTCCTCCGCTGAATACCCCTTCGGCAATCGAGTTGACATGCTTGCTCGGCGATACCCAATAATCGAAGTAGTTGGGATCTTCTGTATTGTGCGAGGTTCTGTTGTACCACGCAAGTCGGTATCCGTTCATGGTCTCATTTCCGGCTCGTTTCGGCCCATTCCAGGATTTCTTGGCCTCGTTAGAAAAGTTGAGTGTCCGCACAGAGAAGCATTTGTCGCTTCTTGTACCTGTGCCCACGTTGAGCGTGGCAGACGCGAAGATTACCATCATAGGGCATATCCAGATGTATATTGCGAGAAGCATGACGAGCCATGATTTCTTCCATACTTCCTTGTTGAGGAACTCGATGGGGTTATGGGTAGCACCAAAAAGGGAGTCGACAGCTTGTATAGAAAAGCTTCTTTGACCAACCGCCCTCCATGAGAGCTGCTGGTGTGCAAGGGAAACAGCAACTGCAAAGTTAGCTTTCGCAATAAAAGCGAGGAGCTGACCCAGTCGGTACCACTTGGTCTGGTTCACAGCTTCGGTGAGGTGGAGTCTCTGATTGAGTATGTGATGGCCGAGCGCGGTTCCGACGCCGAGAAATAGGAACAAAACCATGGACCATTTGCTCTTGAGTATGCGTTGCCACCATCGGGGGCTTTGAGGCGGTCTGGACGTATCTGGTTGAATCTTCAATCTTTCGGAGGTGAGATGCCCAGTCTGAGCCCGAAAACACTGCATGCTACAGGAGTGTAAGGACCTCTGTAGACTAACACATGACGGATCATGGGAACAAGCCTGGTTCTCTAAGGAGGAATCAGGTGAGTGGGGTGATAATGTGAGGGCATCTTTGCTTTTGGCGGTGCCGCACTCAG
This sequence comes from Fusarium sublunatum, assembly GCA_013623665.1. Lineage (NCBI taxonomy): Eukaryota > Fungi > Ascomycota > Sordariomycetes > Hypocreales > Nectriaceae > Fusarium > Fusarium sublunatum. The sequence continues at coordinate 152,991 of JABFFF010000048.1, forward strand.
TTTCAGGATAATTCGAGCTTATACTTTGATACATTGCGGCGAATGAAGTGAGAGGATATGAGAGTCTTGGTCGCATGGTGATCAAAGGGTTTTGTCATTGCACCGTTTGTTTCCGTGATAAATTGACGACGGACAGGGCAAGATATCTTTCCTCCATTTGACTGAACCCAGATCGAGGTATCTCTATCTTTCTTCTCTTAGAAGCAGGATCTCACTTGCATATTGTCCACAAACACAGCATCAGGCAGATGATGAGGCGCATTAGCGTTCGTGCGAAGCCACATTGCGTAAGACTTTGGGGTTGCATAGCGTGAACAAAAATAAAAGGGAAGAGAGGAGGAGGGAAAGAACAACTTGATGTTGACACCTGACTCAAAGCGTGACTTGTATGGTGCCGCTATATGAACGAATGAGATGATTGGTCACGTTCTGAGGTGAATTGGCTAGTTTCAAGAGACCGTCGACGCAGGACCATTAATTCAACACGTTGAGCAGGCTAGAATCCCGTTGACGTGGTTTATTGACCCTCCTAATGGTGTCAGCTCTGTCATATGGACAATTATGCCATCCCAAATTCTACACCAACTCAAAAACACCTTCGGAAACCATCACTCAAACACGTCTGGGGATACTCAGTCGCTGCTGTACTCATCTTGGAATTCCCGGCAGGATATCCTTTAGAAAATCTGATATATTTGCTTTGGTGCATGCTTTGTCGAAAGATGTATACTGTCAGTGATATAATGATCACAAATAGTCAAGGTAAGTACTATCTCACAGGTACCGGTGGATTACATGAAATCTCAAAAACAATGCCAACCAGAGGCCGATGATTCCTAGATAGGATATCCGTAGAGCTTTTGTGTCCTCTAACTTTACACATCCTCGCGAATAACCTCTCTGATACACTGTATGGCCGGTACTGTCTCTGCCTATGAGTACTCTGAGTTTTGAAAAACGAGTACAGCCTCCTCTCGTAAACCTCAAGTATAAGCCGACGATATACTATAAGTATACAGATTTAGATTTATAATGCCTGGCCAGAAATGTTAATTATTATCCTTGACCATGTTATATAACTATAATGCCTGGCGCTATAGCTTAGCAATTATCTCTTGGTAGTTGTCTTAGGCGATAATGTCGGGCCGGCTTAGAAGTATATTACTTATGGCCTCTTCCTGCAGATGATTATAACGGGCTTCCCCTATCGCATTGGGATTGGCCCATAGGAATGCTTAAAGGGACTCCAAGTCCTTTATTAAACAAATCTTAATAAGTGTTAAGGTCATAAAGAAGGAGAGCTTAATATAGTAAGGTTTCTCATTGGCAGCCTTAAACGCGTCCTCTCTATATATATTAAGAAAGGGCAAGCTTATATCGCTCTAGTTATAGTTCAAGTCGCCCTTAACAGCATACTATTTAATAAAATCATATGTATCCTGGTCTCTCCTGAGCCAGAGGTATAGGGCAGGAATCTAAGAATGAATATTTAGATTATCGCCTTGGCAAAGATAAAGTAGGTCGAGGGAATAGTTAAGAGCGATTTTAACGGCTTCTCCTATACAGACGTTAAGAAGGCCAGTGATATACTTAAAGCGAGTTTACATATAAGGGCGAGTGCTCCTAAAGAAAACCAGAAAAGATTAATAGTATTATTAAAAGGGTTTCCGGCAGTATCTTCGCCAAGGTTAGTCTTTAACTTTTACTCTTCTTCCGAGACCTTTTCTCTCATCTGCTTTATCGGATTGCATTAGACCTTATGCCTAGGTCTGTCAGCCTTTTAGTGAGGCTGGCCATAATACTTGACGACCTGACAAGCACCACAGCGGAGTAGGTTAGGGCTCTAAAAGCCAGCCCGACATGGCTGGTGGCTACAATGGTTATAGGGGAGGCCTAGGTTCATACGCGGCATCTTGATGGGTGGATATAAAGTCGGCCACTTGTATTGAGCTGGTGGTGGCTATTGACATGACGCCATCCGCATCATGACGCCTTAAGGCACGTGACTCAAACGCGGTTGATCAGTAGCTGGGTCTGCGCAGACTCTTGACCAGGTTTCGATTGAGAACAATGCCAAGATCTTTATATCAAACCTTACCGCATCATTTAGACTCCTAAGAGTGACCCACTAAGGTCTTTTTTCCAGGTACGCCAAGACCGAAGCTTGGATAAAGAAAGGAAAACAAGACGACTGGCGCAGTTGGTTGGTCTCAATGATCCAATTGGTGGTTAACACTCTCTGAACACGTCTTTATATCCATGATTCCCATGCGCAATATCGCAACAATTTAGCACACACCACTTCAATTCCCTAATCCGCTCCGGCTCTACTGTTACCAGTTCAGCCGCTAATATTAGCAATTCCGTTTTACCTATAACCGGCATGTCAACAAGACCATATATCCCTCCTGTTGACCACACAGCTACGCAGCACGACGGCACATACCCCTGGACCATCAAGAATACGTGTCTTAGTCGCGCAGTCACCCTAATCGCTCTCTTGTACAATCCTGAAGGGCCTTGTATTCCTATTTCCAGACGCGTCATCGTCAAGACAGGGCCGTTTGTCCATCTCACCGAAGCAGCCACGATACGTTTCGTCGCGGCCAATACTTCGATTCCTGTACCAAATATTCACTGCTCGTTTATTCACAAGAACCGAGCATTCATCGCCATGGAGCGCATTCGGGGAAGTTGCCTCGCAGAAGTCTGGGAAACATTGTCTGAGGCTGATCACAGAAATATCTTGGTTCAGCTTCGGCACATATTCCAAAAACTGAGGGCTCTTCTACCACCTCCTGGCACGGGGGTCGAGAGCTGTCTGGGTGGCTCGTTACGCGACTCCCGCATACCTCGGTCAAGGCCTAGATTCGGACCATTCAAGACTATACAGGACTTCCATCTATGGCTACGTGAGGATCTCAAAGTGGAAGAGCATCCGGACCGTGCGTGCGATCAAGATTAGGAGGAAATAAGAGAAATGACTGCTAAACAAGACGGCCCGTGGCCCCCTCCGGTGTTTACTCATGGGGATCTGAACCCTTTTAACATCTTCATTCGCGGCAATCGTGTCGTTGGTATTATTGATTGGGAGTTTGTGGGATGGTATCCCTGTGATTGGGAGTACACTTCCGTATGGTATGGAAACCTCACTAGGCACATATGGCAAGACTTGATTGCTGAGTTTCTTGATTCTTATCCTGAAGAGCTGGAAATGGAGAAGACGCGACGGAGATGGTGGAGAAGCCTTTAGTTGCCTGCTTATGCTCAATATACGTGTTCCAAGCCAAATATTTGAATATAGGCTGGTTATGCAGACGAGCCTAATACATACGACCATACCCATCGGAAAATACGGGATCCCGTCCGCTCTCCCATAGTCAAGCCGATGAGGGGCGGACTAGTAGTTGGGTCGGTGACGACCAGCGAATCCCCGCTGTTGTATGTGTTCTTTTTCCCCTTTTTTTGGTCTTACCCTCAAGCTTATTTGCTTGCTTGAAAATAAAGGCGGTGGAAGGGATGATGGTAGCTGGGTCGACGCGTCTAGAACGCAACGCATATGCGTGTCGCGTCATACCAGAGCTTAATTAACTGCATCATTCTGTATGTGCTCCGGCGGTCTCCGTCATCTCTTTCGCCGGCCATGTGTCCGTGTGGCTGATCCGGACCAACTGGTGGCGCGCCCGGTGGCTGTGGCTGGCGAGCAGTCAGATCCTAGCCAATAATCTCAAAGATACGCACGTTTGGAATCCAAGACAACGACCGAAGCCCTTTTTGATGACGGTAGGTTTGCTAGTAATTGATGGACAATTTACCTTTGCTGAAGTGGCCTCCCTGGTGTTCAATTAAGTCATCAACAACCTAAGATAAAAATACACAGGCCATTACTATTCTAGTCTTATTTCGAGTTTTTAAGAGAATGTTACTGGGTCGCTCCGATTGCAGTGACAGAGATCGCGTTGTTGACAGGTGGCTGCTACACAGAAACAAACAATCACCAAGAAAAGATCGACGTGATGTTGTGACTAAAGCATGAGAAGAGCAATGACGATAAAGAATGGAGAGAGCTCAAGTCCGCTTGAAGCCAGTGACAAGATTAACCCTGCAGGACATTCTAATAAGTACCCTCGCTTTTCTGGCCTCACCAAAGGCACACAAGAATGAACATCCACGCGAAATTGAGGTCGGACTTTTGTAGTTGGGCATTTGTGCCTTTGAGTTTGGTCGTTGTTCTCGTTGTGATATTGTATTTTAGGGTAACAACTGGACGTGTCGTCTCCCCAACTCAGTCTGAGCGCGTCCTGTCGAGCGTGGAGATGGTGACGCGATGAAACAGTTTAGCCCGAAATTATCCGATCAAATTGAGAGTACATACTCGCTAGTGGAAAGACAGGCGCTAGTCATGGTACCTAGGACAACATCCAGATCAAGAGCATAACGCGACTATCCAAAACATCGAGATTGACCAGACAGTCTATTGAATCAAGCAAAGTCGCGGTGGATCAGACGAGGATTTTGACAATAATAGCATTATCGCCAGGCTGTTGCGTCTTGGTCCCAAGCAATTTCTGAGCAGTTAGAGATAGTCAGATTGACCAATGCTGCCCTAATCTCGTTTCGGTCATATCGGACTAACCTTGCGCCGAGGCCCCTTATTTCGTATCCCAATCTCATCGTTACCAGCCCCCGCTTCACGCGTGCTTCACACTCATCTTGGTCTTCACAATGGCTTCACCTGCCGCTCAATCGCCCAGCGCCAAGTCTCCATCAACAACACAGGCTTGTGCTCTCTTTGATGGCCTGAGTGGCCCAGACCCCCGTACGTGCGACCGAGTCCAGCTACCCAGCTGATACACCGCACGCGCCCGTAGCCGACGACACGCCAGAAAGAGCCCGTGAATCGCGCTACAGCCGTTATAAAATTCCGACTTGTACCCTTCAAACGAGCTCATAGCCTCCTTTGCTGGAACAACCGGGGCTTGTAGAAGGGGCTTGCTTGGACTTGCAGTTCACCTGGAGTCCAAGACGGTCTTGTAGTTTCATCTCGAGGCCAACAAGTCACCTGGCAGCGAAGCCGGCTTCCTTTCTGGTCTGTGTTATTGGCTATCGGGTTTTTGCAGGTAAGTGCGCTACGTTTCGACGTGCTGACTATTAGCCTTTTCATTTATATTCAGTATGTCGACCTCAACATGCATCGACCTCAACCGGACTCCCGCTGTTGTCGAGTGGCAGTGGGACAGTTCGACCTGTTCCTTGGCCACTCCTGATCCATCCAACTCCAGTTTGCAGTTCACGATACGACTAGACCCGACTCGTCTACGCACTATATACGCCTTCTTCGAAATCCTCGTCCCTCTCAAGTTCAAAGACATCCCAGGCGGGAGCGCCATCTACCTCCGCATTTGTCCTTCTTCCATAACCTCATTCGGGTTTTCCTCAGGCACGAATGCTTCCGAAGCCATCAAGAAAAGATTCGACTCTACTACCCTCTGCCTTGACTTTCGTCTGAACAAGAACCCTACCGTTCTGATCCCTTCCTCCCTTCGCGAGCCAGTAGTAGCAGCCCGGTTACGTTCAGCAAGAGTCCTTGACGCTGTCTATCAGCTGTCTCGTGTCACGGCTCTTAGCATCTATATCAAAGATGCCATATTGTCCAATGCTCAGCTGCAATCCATTAGTAGCGGAACAAGTCAGGGTCATCTCAAGCCCTTCCTTACCCCCGATTACGACATCTCCCGCATGTATGGTGGCAAGGGGGCCAAGATCACCACTCTCCCCGAACCCAAACCGCCATCATACACTGAAGACGAATGTCCACCACCGCCGAACCCCCCCGCTTATGACCGAAAGCGGGCTCGACAAAGTACCGATGACGAACGTGACAGCATCTCCCAAATCTGGGCTGAGCTTCGGACAATAAACAAGCGGGATGCAACACGGACGACGGCTTTTGAAGCTTTGCAACGAGAGAACCAAGAGCTGAGAGATGATAATGCCAAATTACGAGCAAAGCTTGCCGACTTGGAGAAATCTCATCAAGACTTGGAGGAAGAAGTTGCAGAGCTAAAGCGCGCGACTACGGATATCGCAGATACGAAGGATGTTGAAAGGATAGAGATGCAGGACGATATCATTGCATTGACCGACAGAGTCGATTACATCGACAGAGGGAAAGATGACGACGCCTTCTTAGAGAGGGTTACCAAGGACCTGCTCCACGAGATTGCGACGCGTCTATCAGGGGACTGACACGTCCCTCTATCAGCGACCTCCTTTCCCATATGCCCATTCTTTGGTGACATGCCCAGGCTCTGTGCCGCCTAACAATGGCAACGTTTCCTGGCTCGAACAATGCCATTCCACCCGCCCAACGGTCACCCCTTGACGATTCGTCTACCGACAAGTCCCTTTCCAGTGCCATCATGGGTGACCTGAGTGATTATTCCATAACCAGCGAAATCGTTCACGATTTGAAGCCACCCCCATCGCCTCAAAACCACGCTAGCTCCCTGCAACAAGCACGTCGGCAACAATCGCTGATCCAATATTGGTGACATTTTTCGCTTTCGGCCATGCCTCGCGATAATGATGCATTTTCACCGTTCTATACTCCCCCAACCATCGTCTTCTATTAATCCAGCCGAGGCGGGCCACGACCAGACCATGCAGCCTTGCCACTCTTGACAAATCTTGTTGGCTCAATGTCGCCCGCGCACAAACCGATACAGTATCCTGCTCCTGTCCCTCATGTTCCCAGCTACCTTTTTGTCTTGTCTTCCACCTCGGTCTCTACCAACCCAGCCAAAGCAATGCGCTGGCTGAGGGCAAGGTAGCGCGGCGCATTTCTGGCATTACTAGGTGCTGTTACTTGCGGCTGCATGACTATGGTCGACAGCTCAACGACGGCCCTTGGTCTTGGCTGGCGATGTCAAGTCACCAATGGCCAGGATTGCTCCTCAAACTGAACCGGACTCGTTAACACCACCCATGCTGGCCACGACATTGACGCATTCGTATCACAGACCTAGTGTCTCCGTCGCACTAGTCTTGTCTCTAGCGCCTCAGGAACCTTAATAGCTGCCCAGCACTGCTGTCCTTTGACAACATGTTAAAGTAGAACCATACTCCCACCTATTTGTAGGAGATGCCGAGGACTACACTGATGATAATGTAAAGAACTCGTTCATTGACAAGGTAGAGCGATGGCTTCGTCACAGGCGATACGTGATGTGGTGGTCAGGTTGACCGTATGTCGCAGCTTGTCTCTTTAGCTGGGCGACTTGCGTCGGCTTGGAGGTGGATGGCAAGGGCCAAAGGCGAGCTGCCTGACGGTTGGGGACTGAAGGCACCGCTTTATCATAGTGCATAGGATGGTGCTGCGCTGGACAACGGTCGCTCATGCCCCTCGTTGAATAGACAGCCAATGATGTGGGCCCAGTTGAGTGAGTATGAGGCATACAAGTATAGCCGCAGACACCGAGCTATTTATCTCGGCTGCCACCAAAGATATCGCACCTCTCATACAATAACCTGGCCCTGTCGCGTCTCTGCCGCCGTGTTCGGGGTTATCAACAGCCTTTTCGTACTATGAATGCTTGAAACTTGGAAGATACTTGAAAAAAAGAGCACATCATCAAATAACTACGTCTATATCCTTGATCCTCGGCTGCGCTGGCAGTCGTCACCGTCCCTCTACGTTTTCTACCTCAGACGCCCCCAAGGCGGCAGTGGTAATAGTTTGAGCTTGTTGCCGCAGATGATATGTGTACCAAATGTATCATCCTTCAAGGCCACTCAGTGTGCAAATGGCACCCCATCAGCCACGGTGGTGCTGCCTTGTCAAGTCCCGTCGTCATAAGAACCGCAACTTCAAGTCCTAGTCTAGGGAGCAGGATGGGAGGTAACACAGGCATGATGACTATGGGACCGTTAGTCAAACCAAGTCCGGCCGTGAGTTGAACAGATTTGGTTGATCAGGCTAATGTTGACCTGTGCATAGCATCTTCCTCAAGGGTCAAGTTCGTTTTCTGGCTGCTGGCATCATAACCGAACCATGCTCAATGTCCGGGTGCAGAAACAGGAAATGGCCATGGCACGGCCAAAGCCTGTTGATGGGTAGGGGGTTTCATTATAGATCGTGCTTAGAAGCCTGCAGGCTCTCATCCGGCAGCTATCTCAGGGCTGGAAGCAGGGGAGACTGGACGCTGTGTTGACTGTTGCCAAGTCTCGGCAAGTTTTGACCTGCAAGGCGGAATGGAGACAGTATGTTGGATGGCGACTGGGGATTTGCTTGCGGAGTGGGCGATGGGGTTCGGTTCGAGGAGGGTTGTTATATGAAGACTTTTGCTTTTTAAGACGCTTAATGTGTCGTTTTGGCGGAGTCATGGCCACGGCTTCTTGCTCTTCCACGCTTTTTTTTTTTGTTTTTTTGTTTTTTTCTGGGTCGTGTGGACTTGGTGTTGTCCTTGTCGGGAGACATTATTAAGGTCTTGTTTTCTAAGGCATGCTTGTCTGCAGCCCTCTTCAACATTCGAGTTGAAAATTCTTGTCCTGTCCATGGCGCGTAACCTGGCGTGTCCGAGTCGCTTGAGGAGGAGTCGTAATAAGAGTCGTAGGGGTTGTGGTAGTCGGAGGGCGATCGCTTTAGACACGTGGGCTCAGGAGAATGTTGGAGAAAATGAAGCGCTGTTCGAGATGGGCCTTGAACAAAGTGTCGAGAGCCACGGACTGAGTTTTCACGGGGGTAAAGGGAGCCGTGATCAATTCGGCTCCATTTGTCACGGCCGGGTCAGGAAGAGGCTGCAGCAATTAGCTTCAAGCGCGGGAGAAAACAATGGATGGATTTACTCCGTGTTCCTCTTCGTAAGCATCGGCGAGGTTTTGTCGCCATGTGCGATATCTCTCTCTGTGAGACATGGCCATGGTGTTGTGAAGAAAATAAGTAGTCCTTTCCCCACGTTCGGTGGAAGCAGAAGAACAACACCAATTACGAGTTCTGCGACAAGCAAGCCCTTCTTCAGATTTCCGACACCGGCCTTATGTTCATCCATTCACTGTCTAGCAAAGCGTACAACACACTCTCTTCTGGGTCTATCCGCCCGCTCAAAAGGGTACACCCAGCGAGTGCACTTGAACAGCCACTCTCATCGTCTGTGTACAGCATGCGACATATTTCTACCTGGTAGTACAGATGAGGAAAGAGGTTCGCTACTGCTTCTACACGATCAACCTTGACCTCGGATTTCAGTCAACCTCACACCAACCTTTACGGCTGACAACAGTCCCATCATTCATCACCCAACTTGATCGGTTCCTCAAGCCTAAATCATACCGACGACGACTAAAAGTCCCGATTCCAACAAAGCTGAACTACTTGGAAATGCACAAGCAGCGGCATGATCTGATCGATTCATTGCTTCCCTCTGTTTATCTCGCTGCATGTTGGCTTTGTTCCATGTTCAAAATAGCTGCACACGGTAAATGTGATGAAAGAATGATACATCCAACTTGCCGCTGCGTGTTCTGGGCGTCTAGTGCTACTAATTGCAGCGACCAATGCACAAATAGACAGTTCACGACTCCGACAGCAACTCCTCACCCTGCATATTCTATTTTTATCGTCATTTCTTTTGTTCAGTCATAAACTCGATCCCCATCTGTCTGTCTGGGGCGCGGACTAACATTGCATACAATTGCTGTTCAGCTTCTCGATCCTGGACTCGGGGGCCTGACTCAAGCATATTCTTTGTTGTTCATATGATATGGTCAAACAGAATATAGGGCCACAACAGTCCAAGAGCGCAACATCAAGTATAAAAGATACGCCCGATTTCCAGCAGTTAAGAAGAGAATGCACCACAATAACATCACTGATACGACTGCAACCACAAGTACGACCACATTCTCGGCACCAACCTACAACAAATATTATCTAGCAATTAGAACTGATCTTGCCCAGAAAATCTCCCTTTGTCACCTCCATATCCCTCTTGTCAACCACTGCTTAATTTTCATTCCACCAGCACCATGGATGTTCTTCAGTCTCGTCTCGCCGCTGTTGAGGCGGAAGTAATCGATATCCGAGCTGCCATGTCTTCCATCGCAGCCACATCCAACGGAGACCAGAACAACGGATCGGCAAGCCAACCACGGCCTAGCAAGACTTCCCTTCGGTTCCATCGCCAATGGAGAGAAATGCAGTATCCATCCCTCACTTCGGAAGATGGACCTAAGCCATCCCTACGAGCCTTCTCAAAGTCTTTCCTTCAGTATGCTGCCAATAAGCGGGTCAAGATGGTAAACCGCGTACTTAGCCATGAAAATGCCAAATATTGTCCTGCTGGAGAGCGCTGCACCCACTGAGAGTTCGTGGACCGAAGTTTCTCAGTCATGGGTGAAGGAACAGTTGAGCTCCTTCTCTGGTGCGTGAGCACTGAGTTTGCCGCCAAGGGTGATAGCGGCAGCGAGGAGGTCAGGATGTTCGACGATGAAGAAGCCATTGAGGACAGGATAAGCTGCCCTCCCTGCAACATCTTCAATGGTTTGAGGCCTGACTTTAGCCTTGTAGAGGAAGCGGGGTATCGGGTTGTATACTTCTTTTTTCCTTGGAGGGCTGAGACGCATGAGGAGAAGGTGCAGCTGGAACGGGAAATTATGGATCAGTATGGACGGCTACTTGCTGATATGGAAGTTAAGGTGTCATAATACCTCGGTATTTAGTGAGGTAAAGCAGCCAAGATTAAGATAGACGTAGATTTACAGAGTTTAGTTGACTGAGCTCCTGACTAGATTTATCCTGTTAGCTCTAAAAATCCTTTTTTGTTCCTCTTTCCCAAAGGCTTCTTTTGTCCAGGTCACTTAAAGGCTGTGGACTGCCCTCTGTAATTGCTCCTATGATGCCGCTTGTTTTCGGCTTATTCGACATGAAAGCCCACAACTATCTTGGTTGGTGGCTCTCTACACAGGATTTCCAGTTTCTAGTGAAATGTTGACCCTATGTCGGAAAGAATGATGATAAAATGACGATTAGAATGTGGAATCAAATGTGTCGTTTATTATTGCAGAAACATTGCCATCAAGACGCAGGAGAGTCGCTGAAGAATATATAGCAATCTGTTTATGGGGTTTGAACGTTTAATTTTGAGTTATGATCAAGTTTATACCTTGGGGATATGCATAAGGCTTGATAGACAATGAAGTATAGTTTACAAGCCTATGACGTTTCATGACGCTATAGATGCCTATTCTGGCTACTCTGGCCAGCCCTATAAGGAGGCGGTATGTTTTTCCCCACCCTACCTATGATAACTAGGTGCTAGGCTAGGCCCCCCTCACCTTGGGTTCCTTTGTTTCTTCTTACTCAACATCGCTTCCACCTAACGAATACTGGCTCGCAGTTTTGGTCCCAGTAGCGACATCACGAGCTTGTTGTAAGAGTGCTCTCCAGACGAATGACAACAAACAAGGCAAGAGAACATTTCTAGCACACCTCAAGAGACGGACAAGACAAGTTTACGTGAGTCCATAATCGATTGGCGATAAAGGAAAAGGCTGAAACGGACCAGACTTGAAATCGACTCCATGTCACGCTTTATCCTCTTTGAAGGGACCTCGACGGCGTACGACACCATTACGCGGATGCTCAACGAAGATGACAAGGAGCGCAAAGACGAACAGACCAAGAACTGGCGCAACCACAAGCTTGCGGAACTCAACTTCGTCGGAACACTTGTATGTCTGATGCTCTCTGCCTTTTTCCTAATAACTACTTACTGGGTCCCTAAAGGGTGCCCTCCTCGCTAGCTGTCTCAGCACGACAGGCTCATGGCCAGACGTCCTCTCCAACGGCCGCGACAAGCCGTGGACGGTGCGAACCATGTGGTTCAGTGGCCTCGTCTTTGCACTCTTCTCGGTAGTCATTGCAGGCGTCCAGAGCATGCGACTTCATCGCCTGTCAGCCCATCCCGACGGCCTCGAGCTGATCCGAAACAGCCTCGGTCGAAAGCAACTACGACGCTCTTGTGACAAGGCCCGCCCCAGCTGGCTCCAAGTCTACGCATGGGAGTTTAGCCTCGCCTTTCTAGTCTTGGCTGTCTTGTGCATGGTTGCCGGCTTGACAATTCTAATTTGGGCTGGCGCTCAATTTGGGCCCGACAAACCTAAAGACAGCGGTTGGTGGGATGGTAGCTCCAAGGCAAGTGTGACTACAGCTAGATACCTGGAGATTTACTAACGGTGCTCCTTTTCAGATGGCAGTGACGTTCTCGTTCATCTTAGGCCTTGCCGTTCTCATCTTGGTCCTATCACAAGCCGCTCTGCTTCGGAGTAAAGAAGAAGGAGGACCTATAAGAATATAGAAGCTCAATTTTGGTATCCAGCTCAGAAGTCCCAATACCTTGATCCATCCATCTCACCGTCTTGGTAAGGGTCCTTTGCTTGTAACCGCAAAGCAGGCAGTGCATGAGGGAAGGCTAGACTAAACATATCGTCTAATACTCTATACAGTCATCCAGAGGCTTAACTCAAGTCAATACCTAGGCTGCCAAATGAGCACAGAAATTATCTTAGACAACGTGGGATCCTCGCCCACACTCGGATAAATTGATGTCATGACGCTCCTAACCTTTCTACAATAACGGCATAACCGCCAAAAATATGGATCTTTGAGCCCCTCGGTTTTCGGCATGAGGAAACTACTGAAAGCTATGCAATAACACCAGTCATTTCCAGATCGATTTGTCGAGTTGCTCGCTTATCGTGCGAAACAGGATTGCATGATGTTGGGTGTACCAAGTACCACCAGTGCCGTTGCCATGGACTGAAAGCTAGGCCGCATAGATTATCCTACTATTGTAAAAGCCATTAGTATGTATAAAAATATGTACTTATTAGAAGATCTCCTCCTAGTCTTACCTTGTCAGGTAGCTTCAAATGTCACGTGGTCGTCGCTCGCCCTCGGGAAATGTTTAAGTTCAATCATGTATCATCCAGAATTTAGGCTTGGGCCAACCCTTGTACAAACGTTCACATAATCCACTGGGGCTCTCGATGTTACGGTGCCCACCCTATAGCTGACAAGTCACTAACTAATAAGAGTGTAAATGGCACCAACCATCGTCTTATCTATTAGTATCGCAACGCCGTCGCTTTCACTCGGGTTGCTTTGCACGGCAGTGGAAATATGGCCACAGCGCAAATGGAGACCAAGAATTCAATAGAGCATCATGAGTTACCTCCATGTTCCTTTACCATCATCTAATGGCCCAATTGCAACCGTAAAGACCCTTCGCACGACATACTTTTCTCGAGTTTCATTAATTCTCCTTGTCCAGCTACCCAGCATACATCCCATTAACGTACAAACATTGCCAGAAGAGGCAGCGGTAGAGAGATAAATTGCCTGTCTCATGTCGAGATATAAGCGCCCATTTTGGCACGAAGAGGGTACCGCCGCATCTGTTTATTGTCTGCGGAATTGACCCGTCTCTGTCCAACCTCATGCCTGACCTTGGACAGTTTCTCGGCCCTTGTTCAGGCTAATGGCTGCCTTCTCCACTGGGCCTTAGTTTCGCTAAGGACAGCTCTTACCCAGAATATGGGGTAATTACACTAGCTAGATCTCGGATGCCGATGCCGTGGAGTATTGTGGGGGAGGGGGGAAGTTTTCGTATCCCCCAAACGATGGCTCTAGTTTATCCACCAGTTAGCAGCTTAGAATTCTCAAGTGTGGTTTCTACTAGCCCAGAGCTTATACTCTTTGGTAATAGCTTGTACTAGTTGGCAGTTGTCTTCTCAAGACAATGGCTAGGTGTTCTTTTGTATATAGGACCGCCCAAGGCATTCACAATCATGTCTCTTCTCACTCCCGTCTTGGTTCTTCACCAATCCTTCCTCTTATCTCTCCTACGGACTGATTCACCTTGTCATCATGAAAGGCACAGCTGCATCCATAGCCCTAGCCTGGTTCGCCACGGTATCGGCTGTAAGTGCTGGCTCGATAGGTGGAAAAAAGCACAAATTCAAGTGGGATGATACCAAGCATCTGTAAGTTCAAAAAGAAATTTGCTTCCAAAATTATCACAATGCAACTAACCCATCGAACCCAGAATTGCCTTTGGTGATTCATACACTTACGTTCAAGGAACCTATGGACACCCTTCGTACAGCTTCATTGGAGATGCTCTGCCCGGCAATCAGAGCTTTACTCCAGAGGAACTCCTAACTAACAAGATTGTTCAAAACTTCTATGGTACCTCGGCAGGTGGGCCCAACTGGATAGAATTCCTCACAGGCTGTGGGGTTAAAGAAGGAGAATGGTTACCTTCGAGATGCAACAAGCAGCTTTGGGACTTTGCTTATGCTGGTGCGAGCTACTCTGAACAGTTCCTACCACCCCACAGCAACAACACGATGCCCATGTACAACCAGACTCAACAGTATCTGACCTGGGCCGAGCCCGTGCTTCGGAAAAGGATCAACAAGTCAAAGGCGCTGGTGGCCATTTGGATCGGCCTAAACGATCTTCCAGACGCTGAAAACTTGAAACTTGCAACCCCCGAGTTTCTTGACTCCATCATCGACACCCTCTTTCGTCAAAGTGCACAAGCCCTTTATGATGCAGATTACCACAATTTCCTTTTCATCAATATTCCGCCGCGTGATCGAGCGCCCAACTTCATCACTCAACCCAGCAAGGCACAATTGGCAAAAAACACGACACAATGGTGGAACGATAGCCTTGACAGACACGCCAAACTATTCGCAAAACAGCATCCGCGATCTAACGTTATGGTTTACGATTCAAACAAATTCCTCACTCAAGTCCTGGATAATCCACAAGAGTATGGATTCTTAAACACGACATCGTTTTGCCGGGGTTATACCAACGCTACGGTTATTGATAATCCAGAGTCTTTCGGATGCACTCCTATAGACACCTACTTTTGGTTCAACACTGGTCATATGTACGTTTTCCCAGAACCCAATTTTTAAACCTACCATCATCCTAACACTCTATACAGCACTAGCCACACTCATGAGATTCTAGCTAAAGACATCAAGAAGTTTCTCCGACAGCAAAAGTAGCTATGGACGGCTTCTTGTACTATGGGAGATAGTAGAGTATATATGTGGGAGAGAAATGACCCTTAAAGCTGAGGGAAACTTAGAGAACCTAGTGAAAAACATCAAGGTGTAGGAGTTTGTCTTTACTTGCACTCTGTCTGGTGAATGCAGAAATTGTCCATTGAATCCCTGGGCTAGAAAGAGGAAAATAGTAGAGAGAAGACTCGGACAGCTCAAGAGTTTAGTAAATCTCAACTCAATCATTTACGAGCGGCCGCATGCCATGTCTGTCGTCTGCTTCAGTCAGTACATTGCAGGCTGGTGTGTAAAAGGAAGAACATGAAAACTTGAAAGTATAAATGTCAAAAAAGTAGGCAAGATGTCAACAGTAAAAGCCACAAGGATAGCGATTGGACAGCCCCATAAATGAGCAGCTGCCAAGACTTCCACTACCTGAGGCTCTTCATCGTTTCCCTCTTTCGCCTTCTCGTCATCTTTGCCTTGACTTTCATCGTTCTAATTGGATGCGGAAGTGCCAGTGATCTTGGCAACAAGCTCACTGCAGATATCCGAGACGACAGGGGCAATCTGCGTTACATCTCATTGTGATCTGAAATATGGCCGCGTTGCCAGCCTTTCCAGCTGGGGGCCCATTCTGAGAGGGTCTCAGCTAGTGTGTCGTTAAAGATAGGCAGTTCGCAAGGATTTTGTGTATTATGAAGTGTGCAAATGACGAAGGATACTGTGAGTTCTGACAGGTCAGGGCAATCTGGAGAAAGTGCACCGGCTATCCTTACTTGAACGGATGAATAGACCTTGGAACATGCTTGACCGAACCGGGGATCACTAAGGACAAAGGATGTGGTTGGAGTTGGCGCCAAGATCTCGGGCTTTCCTACATGCAGCTGCTGTGGAGGCGTAGCAGCTATCTAGCCTCCTCGTGTTTTACCGCCATGAACAATCTGGATAGAGATCGAAGTAACCGAAACGGTAACAAACCCAGCCTCACTTCCTTACCACTCGATGCTGGACCGTGTTTGTCGAGAGCACATATCATCCAGCTAAGAGGTTCCCACATTCACTAGTGCGCATGACTCGATCTAATCTAAGTCGTGAATAGTTGGGTTTATGTATCAATAAGAAGGATGAGTATCGCTACGACATAGCCAAATCTGTATAAGCCAATTGGAATTTAGCCAGAGTCCCTATGTGTCTGAATTGAAAATGGTGCAAGATGTTTAGCAGAGCTGCACCAGTACAAATAAATATTCATAAAGGACTGACAACGAACATTACCCCCATCCCCTCCAATCGTGCCAGAAACATGCATCACTCCCCCCCCGGATTCTCGCAACAAAGAAGCGACTACACCATTCCTAGTCGTTCCATCTTGGTCCCGGTTGGCAACTGTATGAACAAGCCTACTTGAACAGGCAAACTTGGGTGTAGTAGGTAACAAAGGCACTAAGAGCAGAGGCACAGCATAAAGGAGTCTCATCATTGTGCTTGGCAACATAGGCGAGACAGGCGGTGACAAAGCTGAAGGTAGAGAAGACGGCGCAGCTTTCGCAATGACCTGGGTTGCTTACACTGCTGCAGCTGTGGGCAGACTTGGTCTATAGACCAACCTTCTTAATCTGATCACAGTTTCGCTGTTCCTGACGCATATAAAGAGAGAGATCGCGGCTATAGAGAGGTTCAGTTGGCAGGTTTTCGAGGAGATTATTCTTCTTGGAAACGGCCACGATGATATCAAAGAACTGGTCGTAGAGGGACTCAGGGATGTAGGCAGTAGGATCGGTGATATAGTTAGAGGGAACCTCAGGGAGGTTGTGACTATAGGTAAGGTTATGGCTAAGGTGGTTGAAGGTATGAGTAAGAGCCTGAAGATATATAAAAGTGAGGCAGTTAGTGGTTCTACCAGAGGTATAGGTGATACCGGAGTTGATATTACTGGCAGTGACGGCAGCGGCTAGAGCAGCGACGAGGAGAGTGAAGCGAGCCATTGTGGATGGTTGATGCTGTTGGCTTGGAGTGATTGTTTAGAATTGAGTGTGAATATGATGAAGTTGATGATTCGAGAGGGATTAAGGTAGGCGGGGTCTTCTTAAGTAGTTTCGGTCTTGCCTTTAACTTTCAGGAGCATTTATTTTACTTTTAAGTCTAGATATATTATTAGCAGTCAGGGAGACCTTTATCTACCATCAATAATAACAAGCTCATCTAATTTACTTAACTCTCGGCAGTTGTAATGCTGTTTATCATAATGCTTTGGCCGCTATTATTAATAATAAATACTTCTATTCTGTTTAATACTCGGCAGTTAAAGTGCCGTCGAAATTTATAATTTTACTATAACGGTCTAAAATATCAAACATAAGGCTAATCTTTATCTTTCCTCTCCTCTTATGCTATAGCTTAAGGTATAGACCCCTATTAATATCCGCCATTATGCTATAGTATAAAGGTTCTGTTTTATATATCCCTATGCTAATAGATAATCATAATACCACTCTAGTTCTGACATAGCCGTTAACTGAAGTCGCCAGACTTGGTGTGTAATAGAGCCTAGGGTCGGTCTTTGCTGGTCTGCTACTGACAAATTAGCTGTTGATAAACTCCACACGTGGGAGCTATTTTCGCGAAACTCGCAGCAAGATTAATGTTACAATTTTTCGCGTCAGCATATGCCAAAGTCAAACATCTAAAATAGCCTTTGCACCACGAGGCGTGTGATAACTGACGTCTTACTCCACACTTCGCTAGTTAACAAGACGATATTATATCCTGGTTTGTTGCATATGAGCTTTTTTTGTATCCTTGTTATTCCCTAGTAAACTTCTGTTGCCGTATGGCGTGCACGACGTGTAGCAAATCGCGGTCTCGCAATGGACCACAAAGCCAGCGTCATGACCAGGTTAAGTGAATCACCTGTCATATTCCGCTCTCCAGTGATGGAAAATGCCAGGAAATTACTACTAATATAACGAGTCTCGCGTGATAAAGGCTACCACATCTGAAAGCTAATTGCTTGTTATCTCTAGTGGCCAAACGGGGTGAATTACTCTACCTTGGCAAGGTTGGCTAGTCTGAGGGCCATCTGGAGTGGACATTAATAGCTCTAGTGATCGAGTCGGTAATATGTTGGTAGTATCACAACGACGTTGAGCCAACTTCGTGATGCCGAGTTGCCGCTTTAGGGTTGTATAGTTCGGCAATTGTTTCAGTTCCAGAGCTTGGAAGCCCATAGGAACTCACTTCTTTGCTCCGATGTCGTTTCTGTTGGGTGAAGATACTCATTGCCGGAAGAGGCAGCCATGGACAGAGTTGGGCTCTACCGGGCAATGCTGCTCAGGGGATGAGCAAATTGAACCACTATGCGCGCTCTGTCTATCAGTCGTTTGAATATAAAAGCGAGACTATTCCATCAGCCTTTTCTGAACTCATCACCGACATCATCATTACACCTGCCAACACAATCAACATCAAAACAATCTTCTGCTTCACCCATCCAACAACCAAACACAAAATGAAGAGCTTCACCATCATCACTCTCTTCCTCAGCAGCACGTAAGTATACGACCCAAGCTTCATCTGCCATTTGATTCTGACTTCTGACTAACTTCAAAGTGCTTTGGCCAAATACTGGCACCACTATGGCTGCAACATAAACGGAAAATATGATGACGACCTGAGCAAGGCTTCTTGCTATCTCTGGGGCACTAACCAGATCCATACCCATTGGGAAGATAGCAGTAAATCTGTAGGTGACCCGGCAGAGTGATACAAGATCAAGAGTATTAACTTTTCAGTGCGTTGACTACGGCCATGAACGCGGTATATGGCGAACCCTGGGAGAGAACCTGCGCGCAGTCTTATAGCGTCAATTACGCGGGTGGTAAGGTCGCTATCAAGGGCCATTGCTGGGACCGGATTGAATGAGAAGTTGATTTGCACAGTTTGCACTATCAAACACAACCGTCAATCTTTGATCGCCTACCAGCTATTTTTCACTCTTTTAAATATCTTGTTGTATTACACTCAGAAGCAGGTCATTTCGTCTAGGGTTTCTCATCAATTCACCTTGCTCTCTCTCTTCGTACTTTGCTATGACTTGGTTGGAGGTTTCTAAATACCACAAGTTGAGCCGCTGTCATATAAGATGTCAATCACAGGGATTCACTCATAATACCATCTTTAAATATGATACTGCTGATGAATTAAACCCTAAGAGTGGGCTATAGGTATGGATACAATTGTAGAGACATTGGCATCACTATATTTTGAGTTCTAAAGACATAGGATAATATGACTTACCACCTGAGACCTGAGACTCAGGCATTGCGTACCAGGCCTTCCGTAATAGCCAGAATATTTACATGAGCCCCATAAAATATATATTTTCGCTGTATACAACTAGATGAGGCACTACCAAGGTACGGTGAGTATTGGCATGATACACAGTAAGGAGTAATTTTATTTGTAACTAGAACTAAAACCCACGTAACTATGTTTAGATCTGAAAGTAGGTGTAGTTAGTAATAAGTTCCAAATTCGGTAAGTAAACTAAACGAGATACACAGAAACTAAGGGCCAACATGAAAGTTAGACTGCATTGACAGATATAGCAAGTGTTTGCAATCACCTTCCTCGTCTATACGACGGCAGACCATTTAAATAATGCCGTGTTGGATTGGGCTTGCTCTTCATAGAGTTGGAGCTAAAACAACACTTAGCCGGCAACGCAAGTCAAAACACTTACCGTGATTGTTCTAGTCTCGGCAGATCAGGCATTCTGAGGACCCTTGTCTTGATTGGTGAACTGTCTCCAGAATTGGCCAATATCACTCCCACCTCATTCTAGAATACCTTGCTTTTTAGGATTCTATCGCAAGAACCAGTGCTGATTAAGTAACTTTGAAATACGAGCACCCGAGCTATTCAGCCAGGAGGTATTTCTGGGCCGACGTTGTCTCGCCGATGGTTCACGTTATCTGCCTGTGCTTCGCTCACCTGGCTTTGGTGCATCCGTAGGCCGATTTCTTCTCCTTCATCGTCTGATTCTCTTCTGTCACAACTGGGAGGTACACGCTCATGAGTATCGCTAATTTCTTGTTTTCTCTTCCGAAATCTCAAAGGCGAACCATTTTGGTCCTTGTACCCCTTGTGCTCATAGCCTAGCGAGTCATCTGTGGGCCGTCAGAGACACGTAGGCGACTATTAACCCCTTGAAGACCGTTCCTTTGCAGTAAAGAGGCCGGCAAGGGTACAGTGCTTCTGCTTTACGACTGCTTTCTACCACCTCAAATGTCTTGGTTTTATAAGGAAGTCTTCGCCATGGAACCACAACCCGCAATGCATTATGCATCATGCAAGACTCTGCCAAAGGACCTCTGCATCAGCTGAGTAGTTAGAATACTTGGTTTGCTGCTTATCATTTGCTCTGGACGTCACGGCATCTCGACCTGTTGGGACTTGAAGCAAGTCGAAGACCATGTAGAACCTTCCATCCCAACTTCATTCAGTATGATGAATAATCCACTCGGAATGTCAGACGACTTGCCACGGTACGGTTCCCTGTTATGAAGTCCTTGTCAGTAGCCGTCAAGGAAGCCCCTTAGAGGAGGCTCGGTGCGTTATTTCGCTGATACAACCGACCATTGATGAGCAATTCTTATTGTCCATTCGTAAGCAAAATCACCCAAGACTTAGATGGCATCTATCAAAACTACAGTCGATCGAGTGGCCGTTTCACGCTCTATTACCTTCCAGCAGCATTGTTGTCGGCTTATCTCTGGCACAGTTTCGGTCATGGAGCTTTAAAAGACCACTTCAGTGCGCCTGCTATCCTCCTTTCTTTCTTGGTCAGATAATGAGTGAGGTCCGGGCATCAGGGTACAACGTACTGGCTCGATAAAACCAAAAGTCACGAAACATCAGTACTTGAACACTCGATAAAACACTAAAGTCAATCATCATCAAGTTTGACAGCAGAGACTTGTGGATACTGATTCTTGAGAGATATTAGAGAGAGGGACCTGTGTCTTTCGGCTTTGTATCTCTAATATATTGTCCCGCGTGAGATTGGCAGCCACGTCGACACTGTTAACTCCATATGGATACTGAGATATACACACTTTCTTGGTTGGTTAATCAACCACAGGTCATCGTTCATGGATTATTAAAAGGTGACCAGAGCGTATTACCCGAGACACCATGTCCAGTTTGGCAGAGGAAGCAAAGGAAACTATCTATAATTGCACCTGAACAGAGGCCATCTGGCAAACAGAGCCAAGACTTATGCGATAAGTTATCCACAGATCGCCAAAAGCCAAGCAAAATGTTCAAGTTTAGCCTGGGGACTGATGCAATATATCGTTTAGGAGGTCACAAACTCCTCAATGACCTTGTTGAAAAGCTTAGGATTCTCCCAGAAAGCAAAATGACTTCCCTTCTCCTTCGCTGTAAAGGTGCGGCTTTTTGCATTAGGGATCTGAGTAGCGGCCCACGCAATACCTGACGCATTGTTTAAGCTGACAGCTCCTGAAAGCACCAGGGAGGGGATATTAATACGGGGAAGAACGTCGCGCCAGTCGGCAAAGGCGTGGTTGATAAGTAAAGTCGCGGCATGTTCATCGCTAATTTTCTCATTCTGAGCGAGTACCCACTCATAGTCCTTCTCAGAGATATCTTTTGTGAACATTGACCTTACAAAGGGAGGAGTCTCAAGAGTAAGATTCTTTGCAAATGTATAGGTCTGGGCAGGCGTAAAGAGAGCGGCAGACCATGTCTCTGCCTCTTTCTTGGTCCAGGTAGGATCAGCAACGAGGACCGAAGACTGGTCCACGATAGCAAAGTGGTCGATTCGTTTTCGCTCTTCAGGGTATTGGTCCCAGAAAGCCCAGGTCACGGAAGAACCCATCGAGTGTGCAATAATGCTAACATTCCAGAGATTGAGGGTAGTCAAGAGGTCGTTGAGGTCGGCACCAAAGCGACTCAGTCGGTAGCCAAAGTCGGGCTTCTCAGACTCACCGTGGCCACGCATATCGTAGGTCGTGACCCGGTAGCCGGACTCTGAGAAGTATTTAACCTGCTTCTTCCATTCTGCTGCGGTTTGTCGCCATCCTGGGATAAAGAGCAGATTCTGGCCACCGAGAGGTCCAGTCTGACTATAGCTCAAGTGAATTCCATCCTGGGTTTTAACCAAACCCCTCTCATGAGGTGGATGTCTTTTGGCAAGGCTGGGAATGCGGGCGGAGGCATCTGTGTTGATAATCGACGCCTGTAGTGCTTGGATGAACGTAGCGAGGATGAGAAGTCCCTTCATGTTGATGTCCCAGCCAAGGTTCAAGATCGGAATTCCGCAAAATGAGCAGGTTAGGGAGGAAACGCAAAGATAAGGTCAGTGGCCGAATAAATAAAAAGACAAAACTAGAGTAGCATAGCTTTCATTATAATAATGAGCAAGCGGTCAGGGTTCCTGTCCTAGAGAGACTTGATTGGTGGATAATAAACCTGGCCTATGACAAAGAACACAAACACTTTATCTTGCGTTGTTAACTCTAATCAAGATTGCATCGGATGGAACGGCAAGTTCCTAGCTGCCTAGCGCGATACCGCTCAATGGGACATCCTTGGTCTTTGTGTCATTGTAACCCTGATCTCGAACCCTAGTGAATCTTGACTGTCCTCTACAGGTCGTTGAGATTAGCAATGCTACGTGCTGGCATCTACGAGACTAAGAGACCTGCGCTCTATTGTACAACTCCTCAGAGAGGGTTCCTGTTTTCATTCACCTGCAAAGTTCTTGAGAAGACAGAATTATGGCTGACCAACTGCTACAATATTAGGCTTTTCCGACCCCTGCAACTCGTATTTACACAAAAGCCGAACGCCGAAATAGCCGAGGCAATAAAACTTTTTAAAACTCTATTCTTTCTCAAAGTAAAAAACTGACCCTCATGCGCAGACCAGGTACAAATGCTGCAAAAGCGCACCTGAAGTTAATCAGCAGGGTCAGTACCTTGATCAGCAGTTATTGGTGGTATATACGCAAGCACCATGGGTACTGAAAGGTTCTTCTTCTGCAACAGGCGCGTTAAGGATTATCATCTCATTACACCGTCTACATCTGACCAGGAGAAGGTTACATTGTCCAGCACAGACGGGCTGACAACACCACTAGGTAAACCCTTTGCTACTTTCTTCGTTTCAAAAGGCTGGCTGATTTAAGCAGGAAGTTCTGTGTTAACATGTCTCTCTAACTCAAGATGCCGAGCCGCTACGTCGTGGAAAACCGAGTAATCAAACTCTGACAGAGGAACCTATGTCAAAGTAACGTCGATCACCCCCCGACCGGCCACCCCTACAGACCGGCCACCCATTTTCCACCTAACCATCCCAATTTCTATATCATCAGAATCACCATAACTCAATGAATTTTTATCCGATTTTAATTCTGACTTCGCCAATCGATTTAAAATGCATAAATAGACCGAAAA
>JABFFF010000049.1:0-17876 GCA_013623665.1 Fusarium sublunatum
AATAGGAGCTGGAGGGTGTCTTGGGGGAGAGGCGGGTTGTTGGCGTCGATGAGCGGAGGGAGGACCAGTAGAAGATCAAGAAGAGGCTCTGGAAGTGAAGGTTGCTGCTGCTGTTGAGACTTTGAGTCTGCAGCTTGTTGATTCTGTGGTGCTCGTAGACGGGATGAGGCTCTTGTTGCTGGCGGTGTGCCCGAAGGTGTTGCGGTTTCGATTGCGCGGGTGAGGAGATGTTGCTTCGCTGAAATTAGACGACGACGGTCGAGTTCCTATTATTTCATCTAAGTCAGAATTGTTCGACAAGAAGTAATTCCCAATATCATAAAAGCGGTCTCTTACCTCTCGGACGACCTTCCGCTCTTTGACAGCATGATCCGCCTTTGTTGAACCGTCCGGATTAAGAATATCATTAGTGAGTTTTTTATAAAGACTTGAGAAATCCGGGTTCTTCTGCAAGATCGCTTCTTCCACAGGAGGAAACATCGTCATTGTGTAGCAAATCCATGTATCTCTTTCATTTTATTGTTTGTTGTTAGTCAAGCTGCCCAAGCTTCAGCACTTCAGCACGCGAACCCAGCACGAAATCACCTGATTGGGCAATTGGGCCATGCATGTTCTCCGGCGCCGGAACATCACCCCTCTCCGAACGACGACACCCCAAAAATCTCAACACCAAAGATACCGTCGACGATCAGCGCATCTCGAAGGGGCCAGTTCCGCGCTCGAAAATACCCGCCCACGTCGACGCCAATGCCTCGTCTATAGCCTCAATCTACCATCACACACGGAACCCCGACACAATGGCATCATTGGCCCCCGCGCGGCCGGCTTTGAGGGCCCTGGCCTCATCATCACCATCAGCGACTGTCCGCCTCTTCAGCACAACACTTCCTCAGCAGACCAAGACGATCAAGTCACACCTCCTTCCCAACCGACTGATCCCGCCGTACCCCTACGGCGAGCGCCGTGTGTATAAGCAGTCCAACAAGGGCCTGTACGGTTCGGCTCGGATCCGCTTCGGCAACACCGTCTCGGAAAAGTACAACAACAAGGCCCGTCGCTTCTGGCGCCCAAACGTCCACGTCAAGAGCTTCTATCTACCCGCCATCGATGCAAACGTCAAGACCCGCCTCACCCTTCGAGTCCTCAAGACCATCCGCCGCGAGGGCGGTCTCCAGGAGTACCTCCTCAAAAGCAAGCCCGCCCGGATAAAGGAGCTCGGCCCTGGTGGCTGGAACCTGAGGTGGCTGCTTATGCAGTCGAGAGACATCCAGAAGCGGTTCAATGAAGAGCGAGTTGCGCTGGGTATGCAGCCCAAGGAGATTGAGGACCGGGACGATATTATTCAGTATGCGCTCGACTTTGCTACTCCTGGTCCCTTGAGCTTGCGGAGCCGAGCGACGCTGGGTGAGCTGAGAAGCCAAGAGTTTGTTCTGGGTGAGGAGGACTTGAGTAATCTGGAGGGTGTTGAGGAGCTTTCCGACGAGCAGGAAGCCCTATTGCTCAAAGAGCTTGACAAGGCAGAGGCAGAGGTCGAGGTCAAGACGCCGCCAAAGGGCAAAAGCAAAGGCAAAGGCAAAATCACGGTATAAAAATGTATTTTGTATAATATGTATCAAAACCCCTTTTCAACGCCCCAAACATTGTATCATCAACCCACCAGAACCAAGATAGAAAAAGACTCTTGTTCATGCTCTCATCTCAGGGGTTACTATTCGAGCCAAATATGGTATCACTTTTAATCTAGAAACGGAGGTCCCATCCAATCTTGGGGCCCAGCTTGGGCAGCTCGTCGGCGACACTCTGCACGTCCTTGTCACCACGGCCACTGACACAGATGACGATATCCTCGCCCTTCTTCATGGTCTTGGCAAGCTCAATGGCACCGTAGATGCCGTGTGCGGTCTCGAGAGCGGGGATAATGCCCTCAAGCTGGCTCATAAGCTTGAAACCAAGGAAGGCCTCGGCGTCGGTGGCAGCAACGAACTTGGCTCGCTCATTGTCCTTCCAAGAGCTCAGCTCAGGGCCAACACCAGGGTAGTCCAGACCAGCCGAGACAGAGTGTGTCTCGGTAATCTGGCCGTGCTTGTCCTGAAGGATATATGTCCTCACGCCATGCAGGACACCCTTGGAACCACCGGTGAGGGTGGCGCTGTGCCTCGCTGTGTCAACACCGTCACCACCAGCCTCAACACCCAGAAGCTTGACGCTGGGCTCGCTCTCGAAGGGGTAGAACATGCCGACGGCGTTGCTGCCGCCACCAACACAGGCCACGACGGCGTCGGGGAGCTTGCCTCGCTTCTCAAGCATCTGTTGCTTGGTCTCGTTACCGATGACAGACTGGAAAGTTCGGACGATGGTAGGGAAGGGATGAGGTCCGATGGCAGAGCCGATGATGTAGTGGGTAGTGTCAAGGTCGACGACCCAGGCGCGGAGAGCCTCGTTGACAGCGTCTCGGAGAGTCTTGCTGCCGGCTTCGACAGCGACGACCTTGGCACCGAGCAGTCGCATTCGGAAAACGTTAAGAGCCTGTCGTCGGACATCCTCCTATTTACAGTATTAGTCACGGTATTTCATCGGGGTGAATACGAACCAACTTACAGCTCCCATGTAAACGGTGCACTCCATACCGAACTTGGCGCAAACAGTGGCAGTAGCCACACCATGCTGTCCAGCACCAGTCTCAGCGATGATGCGTGTCTTTCCGAGTCTTCGGGCAAGTAGGAGCTGACCCAGAGCGTTGTTGATCTTGTGGCTGCCAGTGTGATTCAAGTCCTCTCGCTTGAGCCAGATGTTGGCGCCGCCGGCATGCTCAGTAAGTCGCTCGGCCAAGTGCAGGTGGCCCGGTCGTCCCATGTACTCGTAGTAAGATCGGTATTCCTCCCAGAACGAGGGGTCGTCCTTGATCGCGTTGAATCCCTCCTCCAGTTGTGACAAGCAGTCCATCAGACTCTCGGGAACGTACTGGCCACCGAACTCGCCAAATCGCTCAGGGATCTTACCGTGAAGTGCAGCAAGCTGGGCTACCAGAGCGCTGTCCTCCTCGGCAGTGATGTCCGCATCCGTCACGGTGCCACTAACAGTAACATTATCGCCGCTGGGCTCCTTTGCTCCAGCAACAGCCTCGACCAGACCGACCTCACGGGTGTTGCTGTCCTCTGTCGAGTCACGACCTGACAGGTAAGCGCAGTACTTCTCGACGTCGGCAAGAGCCTGGCCGGGCTCGGCGTTCTTAATGGTAGTAATAATCTGACTGCCAACAACGACACCATCGGACAAGGTAGCGACGCTGAGGAAGTGTTCTCGAGTGCTGACACCGAATCCAACAGCGGCAGGCTTGTTACCACTGTACTTCTTAACTCGCTCCAGGAGATCGGGGAGGTTCGCGTTGAGGGTGCCGGTAGCTCCTGTGACACCCATACGGGAGACGACGTAAATGAATGAATCGGCGAGCTGGCAAAGAATCTTCATTCGGTTATCCGATGTAGCAGGGGCGATAAGAGGAACGTATGAGAGGCTATTAACCATAATTAGCGCTATTTCGTCGCAAGCTTCTTTCAATTCTACTCACCGGCCCTTGTTGCAGAGCTTTCGGAAAGAGATAGCCTCCTCAGGAGGCAAGTCGACCACGATGAAGCCATTGATGCCGGAAGAATGGCAATCTTGGAGTAGTCGCTCTTCGCCGTAGCTGAGAAGAGGGTTGTAGTAGCCCATAAGCATAACGGGGGCCTTGAGGCCGCGAGATCGGGCCTCCTTCACCATAGCCAGGGTGGACTCAATTGTGACGCCATTGTCGAGAGCAATCTAAATCCAGTCAATTCCTGTCTCGTCGAAGCAATTGCATTGTACGAACCGTGTTGGCACTCTGGATAGTCGGACCGTCGGCAATTGGGTCGGTAAAAGGTGCACCGACCTCGATAACATCTGGAGATTGCGACTTTGGTCAGAACGAAGATCCAACGTCATTGGCATGAGAAACTCACCAGCACCACCCTTCTCTAGAGCCAAGAGAATGCCGGGCGTATCTTCAGGCTTGGGATAACCAGCAGTGACGTAGGTTACCAGCGCAGACTATATCCGAGCAAAACGATCCATTGTCAGCTTCATTGTCCCGTCCAGCAAAAGTTACGATTCTCGTCGTTTTGCCCCGCGGAGGGGCATTCGAGACGGTGTAAAAGCCAAGTACTGACCCTGTTCTGCTCCTTGCAGCGCCGGAAAGTCTGTTTGATAGCGTCCATAGCGATATATCTTCGTCTCCTGTCCCAGAAAGAATTGAAAGTGCTTGGGTCTAGAGATGGTTTTTTTTTTCAGCGAGGCTTTGTTCTCTTTAAGAATAATTTGAGGCAAAGGCGACGGTAGTTGCTGGTGACTGCACTTTCCGCCACCGATCCCGGAAGAATGCCTTCCGCCACCTGCCATTGACTCGTTTAGCTCCTGCCGCTCATGCACGTCGCCCGCGCCTGCATATGGGTTCCGCCCTGCAGCGGGCATCGTTGCAGCCCACATCGGCCCCGGACTTGCCTAATGTGGCAATCAATCAATACGATATTCAACTTCAGGGTCTTGTAGTATGACATAGATCTCGTATCACTTGAACCCGCAGATGAGCGCATGCTTTAGTGAATACCTAGTTGGTTTGTTCTTCCGGGAGCAATATTACTAGTTGGATTACATACGTCCACATGCGGAGGTTATACATTCAGGAGGCCCATCCTAAGAGCATCCTGCAGCTTACACCAGTCACCATCTGCAAAAGAGGTCGACTAGGATTGTGGAGGACGTTCATACATGCCCTCACTCATTAGGTAGGGAAGTTCACGTACACAGAACACGTCGTAATTGTAGTCATCAATTTGTTGTTACTGTACTAGGGCTAGAAACAATCTGATTTGCCATCATGACCACAAACAAAGTAGACCACGAAACCAGACTCAAGACCACCCTAAGGCACAGAACATAAACTATTCAAACGACCACTGTATCTTTTCCTTCCGGATATCAAGTATAAAACAAACGAAATAGTCGAGATGCCTCTCTTTCCAAAGTAATATCAACGCCATCCGTGCAATCATCGCTTCATGCAGTCAAGTAAGGATCGTCTCTCTCGGCACGGGTCCAGCCAGGGCCGGAGTAAAAGAGAACTGCAGCGAGGTACCATCCTTCAATTGTCTATTGGGCTCCAACACTCCTAGTATTTGCCGCTTGCCGTGTCCAAGTAGCCATACGAGCTGCTTCTTTGGTGGCCATCAACCTGTGTAGCATGAGCTGCTGTTGCCCCGGACATGAACTTCTCGTCACGCCCAACCGAAGCATCTCTAGACTGGTCTTCCTCGCTTGAGGAAGATCCAAATCGAGGGAACTGCGTCACGCCATCAGGATGGGCAGCGTCTCGGTGTCCGACACGGGGACTCAGACCTGGTCGATCATCTCCAGTGTAGCGCATACCGCCTTCGGCGCGGCCTTTGTCGGGAGAGGCCATGCCAGCCAGTGTCCATACTACACCAATGAGAACGACGAGCACGTAGAGTAGAAGCAGGCCAGTGGAGATGAGTGCGTCCTGGACAAGCTTACCGTGAAGCCAATCTGTAACTGCCTTGACAGCCCCCGTGACTTCATCAGTAGTGGCGCTCGAAGGGGATGCCAAGAACGAGTTCATATCCGAGTCACCACCGACCGAGTCTTTGGCGCCCGAGCTGAAGATGTTGTTTTCAAAGAGCGGGAAGTTGACCTCGGCATGGTTATGGACCCAGGTAAGTCCCTTTTGCACGCTTTCGATTTTGATGCCGACAACACAGTAGAGAACAGACTTGATAGGGTCGAGGAGGATGGTTCCATTGAAGACGGTGTTGAGCCCTTCATCCATAGTCTCAAGGAACTTGTTGAGAGTGTTGTTCACTGCGTCTGTGGCGTTGGTTACGTAACCAAGGACGTCGTGGTTGATATCATCGTTGAACCCTTGGATCACACCGTTGGCGTCTGTAGCCCACGCGGTAGAGGCGCTCTCGAGGTTCTCGACAACATCATCGGCAAAGGCGCCAACCTTGTCTGCCAAAGCAGGAACCTCTTCCTTGATTGCCCTGAGCAGAAGCCACTGGCAAAAGCAGGAGAAGAATCCGGCAATCGCAAGAGACAGAACGAACAAGGCTGGCACAGAAGTGGAATAAGCGATGAGCCATCGTACAAGGATCTGTCGCTTTCCCTTGAAGCGCGAAGCAACCTTGATTCCAAAAGTCGCAGTCACAGGTCGTGAGGCAATATACACAATATCCATGGGGTCATAGGTGTTCTGGGCGATAAGGCGTGCATGCTGTTGTTGCTGTCGCCAGCGTCTGATCTCAAGCCAAGCCATGGGGATGATGGCCGCGAGAGCAAGAATGACCAAGACAGCAATGAAGATTGTCTTAGCCTTGGCGATGAGGGCAAAGAGGTCCTCAAAGAAACCGTTGAGAGCGTCGTTCTCGGAGCAGAAGGATAATTTTTGCTTCTGGGCTAGAGGGAATGCATCCCGATCGAATTTGTAGTTGCCGTATGTTTCGTTGAGGGCTTTGCGAACAAAGTTGAATGGGATGGAAATGGCTTCCTCCGTCAACTTCTGGACTTCTCGGAAGTCGGGAAGATCTTCGTCCAGTTTGCGAACATCCTTGACAAAGTCTTTGGAGTCGAGGTCGAAACCCTTGAGCTCGTCAATGGGTCCGGAGAAGTTGACTTTGGGGATATCAGGAATGAGACCTCCAAAGATCGAGTCTTCAATGTCCTTGGTAAGATCGTTGATGCCATCTTCCAACTTTCCAGAGATGCTTTCAATCTTACTGACAGCATCGTCAATTACATTGTTGAAGAATTTGGTTGCGTCCTCGGTAACATCGGAAACAACTTTCAGACTGCCATGAACCATGGCTGTGATCAAGCAGACGTATGTAGCAGTGAGGAAGTTGATGTAGAAGATGATGATGTTTTGAACTGCGACGAGGACGAGATCGAGGAGGTACACCATGCCGTCAACGGACTTTTCGATTCCAGTAGCGGCGAGTTCATTAACACCCCTTGAAAGGTAATGAGGCATGGAGGCCATGGCGCTTCCAACGTCCTCGACTTTGGTACAGGCTGAGAGAGCTTTGGTTTTGGCATCTCCAACGTTGCTGTTGAGGTCGACGATGAGGATCATGACTCGGACCAGGACGAGAATGAGAAGAATTGTCCAGCGATTCATCCATATTTGAGAGAGTCTTGATCGAAGGCTGAGGTAGGGAGTAACGTTGGGAGATGAGTCGGCTCGAGCTTCTTGAACTTTTCGCATCTCGGTCATTTCGAACGAGTCTGACCGGAGGGAGTTGGGGACGGCCGGATAGACCGGCGGTGCGTCGTTGTCTTTCCGTGAGGAAAACATCTTGAATCTAGGCGTGTTGGTATATTTGAACGTTCAAATATGAAGGAGTAGAATAGAGAGGGAAGATGTAAGAAGGAAAGGGATCAAGTCCGAAGTTGAGATGTGATGCTGATTAACACGATGAAAAGACAAAGATTAATTAGAGAAAGAACCCAAGCCAGTGAGATAAAGGAAACTCGGACAAAGGAAATGACGGCCGTGAGCAAAGGACTCTAAATCTATCGTCTATGATTCCATGCTGATTGTTGTGGGTAAAGGTGCGATTGTGTGTAAGTGAAAGGGAAAAAGGCTGAACAATAGAACAATAGGAGGGGAACCACCACAATAAGAGGCGGGCGACTGTGAGAAAATGCCGTAGCAACGTACCTGACTCACTCCACAATTGGAGCGTCCAATGAATAGAAATTCGCAATAGATATCAGTTCAGAGCAGAAACGCCCTCGGACTTCTTGACAGGTTTGGCGGCAGCGCTTAGAGTACGGAGTGCTAAGCGCCCACGCAATATACCGGTGACCAGTCACGATGCTGGCAAAGACCTGGACACAAGCGGTTCCGAAACCAAGCCAAGAATACAACGGACTTATTGAGGTAATAAGGCGCTCGTAATGAACTGAGGCTAAGGTTTAAATGGACTTTGCGTTGGACTATAGGTATGAGGTTGTTTGACTTGTCGTTTGAGTGGCTCAACCATCTCAAACATGGGTTGATATAGAACCGAACCAAACAGTCCAAAGACAAACTTGCACAAATGAGAGTGTATACAATATCACAACATCAGTAATGGCAGCCACCAAGTGAATGGGGTGCGCGTTGAAGTGTAGATATATAGTGACTCACGCAGAGTGCAAGGGGAACACCGTATCGACAAGGCAAATGGTGCCCGTCTTTCCAAACTTCACCACCAGACTGGAGGCGACGGTCATGGGGATTTATCTGATAGGAAGACAGCACATCTTGGCTCTCAAAGTGGGTGACGCCATTGCAAACTGATTCTCATGAAACCCTAGCCTGGGCAATGATTGCAGCGGCGGAGGCTGTGACTGATCTCGGCATGCTAACTAGGCGAACCGCGCCGTAAAGACCCAGCATCGGGGTTACTGGTAAAAGCAGGGTCTTGCGAGAAACCAATTCAAACGGGCATGATCATCTCCAGAACATGCTGTGGTGGTGAGTGTTTTCGAGGTGGCGGTCCAGGATATCGTGGGAAGCCAGGCCTCTCATCCAATCAAGCCTCTGCGCCGTCTCTTCACCGTTGAGGTCCCCGGACCCTGGTTAAAGGACTTCCGAAAAAAGGTCAAAGGGTCTCTGTTCAGGGCCCTTGGCGACAGGGGTTCACGTGGTTGGTAACCGCTGATCTCGTCCAAAGAACTCGCCACTTTGTGAGTTTTGGCTGAAACAGGATTTTCTGGAACGAGTCACGGGCTTTACGGGCTGGCCCTATTTGTTTCTGATCGTCACCATGCAGATTCTGAAACTTGGTCAGCGGTGAGGTGGTTGTTGAGATGAATTTGGAGCTGAAGCTCCCGTCTTTAGCCGTGTGGAAGCTTAAAAGGTATGATGTCATATGGAGGGGACGATTCTCCTCGTCGGGCTCTCCAGCTCTTTCGGTATCTGTTAACAACAGGCACTATAGGAGAGAAACAACAGACCAAAGAACTCGACGTCTGGTAAGATCTCAGAATAGAAATTAAGCTTGTAATCTTGCGAAGCGCCTTGTGTATCGACCCATTAGAGAAATGGCCGCGGTTGTGTTGTCCTAGTGTAAAATGATTGGCTGCGGTTGCAACCGTTAGCAGCTATTTTGGCGCGTAGTGAAACAGAGTAGGAGTTCAACAAGATGTGCAACCCAACCATCTCGAGCGAGCTTAAAATAACCAATCTTCGTTATGCAGCAGCATTCTTCATGGTTAATTTGCTGTACTTGGTTTTTTTTTAGAAATAAAGAGTTCTGTTGCCGTGCTCACAAGGCTTAGAGTCTGGTCGGTCTCACCAACCCTCCGGTCATCTATCTGCCTTGTAGTTAGCAGTTTGTAAATAGTGGAGGTATAGAAGGTAAACAACACCATATTAAATCTTGCTACAACTTGAACATGGCTCTTTAAATCATACTGCCTGGTTCTTCAGCCGGCTTGATAGAAGTAATGTGAGTACTTATAGCAGATTGTCAGTAACATCGAACCCGACAGTGCACATTCCCCTTGCCGAAAGACACAAGCAATCAGTAAAATCTTGTATTTCGATAAACGAGCTGTCAAGTACAAGTTATTTTGTTATTCAGCTGATCTCTATGCCACGATGAAGAATGCCTGGGCAACTGACGATATCAAAAAATAACTGAGCGTATTCCCTGAGCTAATCCATTAAGTTGGATCCAATATCTTCTCATGGCAGGATAGTCAAAAAGACAAACAGATTGTTCTCCCTTTATCTAGGCAGTTATCCTCAACCTCCTCAATTGTTCTCACCACTTCCGGTATGTAATCGTAGCTGCATGTCTAACAATGGATGGTGTCACCCTGCAGTCACTAATGCGTAGGTTTGGCTGGCGGGGTACAAGTAGACCATCAACACGAGCTCAACAACGTCTTCTAGACAGATCATCACTATCGCAACGCGTTCTCAATCACTTACCTATATAACTGCTTCGAAAGTTTCCAGTACAGTTTTATCCTAAGATAATAGTGCAACCATGGCCGCCGCAGTATCCGATGAGCAAGCTACCGATCTCAGCAAGCAATATGACACTCCTCTCGGTCTCGCCCATTCAACCGTGCAGGTCCTCAAGGACAGGATCAAACTCCATTATGATCTTGCCAGCGACTACTACTTAAGCTTGTGGTACATCCACCATTCTCATCATCAACAATAGTCTTCTCCGACTGATCCGTTGTTACTAGGGGCGAGCACATCCATCACGGCTACTGGCCAACCCCAGAATCCGAAGCCACACAGACAAAGGAGGAAGCTCAAGCAAACCTCATCCAGCTACTTCTAAACACTTCGGGGTTATCATCCAACAGCTCGGTTCTGGATGTCGGGTGCGGCATCGGCGGAACATCTCGATATCTCGCCTCTAAGCATGGCAGCACCGTCACTGGAATAACCATTTCAACCAAGCAGGTTGAGATCGCAAACCGTCTAACCCAAACCGCTGTCGAGGAGGTTAACTCGTCGGCCTCGGCGGATGACCATGGCTTCACCCAGTTGGGTCAAGGAAAGGTCAAGTTTCTCGAGCTCGATGCCGAGAAGATGGGCGACTTCTTCAACGACCAGCAGGGATCGTTCGACGCCGTTTGGATCAGTGAGGCTCTGAGCCATTTCCCAAACAAGGCGCTCTTCTTCGAGAACGTGATGAAAGTTCTCAAGCCTGGAGGCAAGCTTGTATTGGCAGACTGGTTCAAAGCCGAGAACCTTGGTGATACGGCCTTTGCCAACGATATCAAGCCCATTGAAGGTAAAGTGAAATACTTAGTACTGGTGTTCTTGAGCTTAAATATAGGACAGATGGTATGCTCCTCCCGCCCCTCTGCACACAGCAAGGCTACGTGGACTTGGCGAAACAAGCTGGACTTGAAATCCTGTCTGAACCAAAAAACATTAGTCAACAGGTTCGAAAGACCTGGTATGGATACCTTCTACCCGCCGGTCCGTTGCTATCAAGCTTACACTGCTTCGTCTTAGGGACATCACTTGGTCGCTTGTACAAAATCCGTCTCTTTGGGCATTCGCATTTACACAGGGTCGTGATGGCATTGCTTTCTTGCAATCGTTCCGCGCAATGAGACGGGGATATGCTAACGGGTCTTTTCGCTACGCTGTTATGGCATTTAAGAAGGGAGCTCAATAAGCTGTGGAGCCTTGGCATGAAAGCTCCCCAGCATAACCAATCACAACAACTTCACTATAACTAGACTCCGATAAATACTATTCAGGCGTTTGATGTGAGCAAGTCAGTCCAATAGTATTTGACTTCGATCCAGGACCTGTGGGCTACGTTGTCGTTGGCAAGATTTGTATTTGTAAACAACGCCGATCGGAGCAGCTTACACCCCGCTCAGCCTACATATTATCTGACAGAACCAGCCAGGCACATGGCGTGCTACGGTGCTGAATCACGTCCATGAATGGCATCCATGTCGGATTGGTCAGGCGATACCATCGGTTGCCTAACGGTTCCTGTCATGAGTGTAACTGAACCGTAAATTACGCCTAGGGCTTACTAGATAATATTGTTCGGGATTGACTTCAGATGGATGTCATGAATCAAATTCTGTCAGCAAATAGACTTGATATTAT
Organism: Fusarium sublunatum; assembly: GCA_013623665.1. Classification (NCBI taxonomy): domain Eukaryota; kingdom Fungi; phylum Ascomycota; class Sordariomycetes; order Hypocreales; family Nectriaceae; genus Fusarium; species Fusarium sublunatum. Next base: position 11,681 of record JABFFF010000049.1, read on the forward strand.
CCAGTAAAGGGTGAAAGGGAATTTCACGATATAACCGTGCCTTCAGGCCTAGCAAAGCTGAACAGACGTTATTGCCACAATGAGCAGATCACACTCTATTGCAGTCCGAAATACGGGCTCGAAAAGACAACATGTAAACAACCAGGGCCCTTCAAAAAGATTCACCCACATACGACCGTAACGCCTTCATCATTCTCGACGGGAAATAAGGATCTGGTTCCACATAAACTCGCTCTTACGCATCACCAAAGGTGTTCTCGCCGGAGTAAGTGATGTAGAGGAAGCTATAAACATGTCAGCAACTTGGTGCCATCTCGCGTATCGGTAGGCAAACGTACCCGTCCTCATCCTTGTGCTCCTCGTAGATGCTGCTCATCAAGGCAGCTGTTGGGGGCAGGACCTCGTCGACGAAGATGAAGATGGCCTTCTCGGGGGAAAGCTTGATTCGCTTGCGGATGACGTAGACGAACTGGCCGACGGTCAGGTCGGCAGGGACCAGGTACTTCTTCTTGTCAATAGTTGCGATATCGCTCTTCTCGACCTTTTCGCAGATGACCTGCAGAATCATATTAGCTTTTTGTCGGGATAATGAGACGAAACAGATAAAGCGGTCACTGCGAGTTTACAAGCGCAGACCTGCCTCTCAACATCAAGTCGAAATCAAGCTCGAACGCAACGGGGGGGAAAGTGCTTGTTACATACCGGAATACGGTCGGCGTACTTCTGTCGAATGCGCTCGGCCTCGGCCTTGCGCTTCTCGAAGGGGTGCTCGTCCTTAAACTTGCTTCGCATGGTGACGGTGATGAGAGGTTGATAAGAAGTAAAGGCGGTAAGTGTGTTATCGGAGATGGGATCTAGCTGTCGAGACAACGGATTGTTTGAGGCTGCGGAAAATCGGGAAGAGTAAGATAAGAGAAAGAAAAGAAGATGGAGATGAGAAAAGAGACTAGGTTACGATCTGCTTGCGTCAGGCAGAAGAAGAATGAGGAAAGGCAGAGAGTCACAGAAGGTGGCACAGTATCGATGAGCGGTCGGCCAGAAGCAGGAGGCAGCAGCAGCAATAACAGCCTAACTAAGCGGAGGCGCAGGGTGCAGGGAGACCACAGGGCAGGCGGCACGCTCTCACCCAAGTGGCAGCAGACAGGCAGTGACGGGGAGAGGTATGCGCGCAGGGCTATGAGGCTAAACTCAGATTGGGATAGCGTCATCACCCTCGGTGAATCACAAGAAGCCCCGCGAGGCAACGATGGCGGGGAAGCAGCTGGTCACGTCGCACTGTATCGTCACAGGGTCGCGAATCGTGAGTGAATCTCGAGTTTGTTTTTGTACTGTAGATGATTCAACCGCATGATGCAGTTGTGAACTCTGATGGAAAGGTTATTGTGTTATCTTGCAAGTGGCAAGATATTCTTATTGTGTTGAAGAAAACAGCTGTGTTATTCCTATTGGGCTGCCCTGATCTCGACTTATAGGGTATTCGAAAGTATAAATGTTAAAAAAGTAGGCAAGATGTCAACAGTAAAGGCCCATAGCCCAGGCCAAGTCCTTCATAACTTAATACAATAAGGTTACACAGCCGTATCACAATAAGCTTCAATAAAATAGCCTTGATTAACTCTCTATAGTATAACCACCTGGCCTCTTATCGGGTATAAGGTCCCTCTGCAAAGATAACGGTTCGGCCAGTCAGTCTTCCTTCCTTCCACACATTAATCCGCAATCAAGTAGGGCCCTGATCCGCTATCAACCACAACCAAGAAAGTAAGTCAACCATCCGAGCGTCCACTTAACCACAACGCTGACTAGCCACAGCCAACAAAATGCCGATCCGAAGAAAGACTCTGCGGCCGCACAGCGACTATGCAACATCGTACAAGAATGAGTTGAACTTATAGGGTATATTACATTGAAAAGTAGATGATTCGACATTACAAAGACGTCAAGGCTTTGTTGACTGGATGCATTTTCTCGGTAATCTTGGTGTCAGGTACTATGACTGACAATCCAGGAAAGGGTTAGACCGATGCAGCTCAAAGCTGCCCTCAAAGCATCCGTCAAGGTCCTACCTATCCTTGTTTGTAGGTTGTTGCTGAATGCATCAGCTCCAAAGAATATGTTTGTTCTTGCAGGCTGCGTAGAGTGGGCCCCCACATCGGACAGAATTACCCCGACGAAATGCCACTTGAAGGGTCTTGAAGAGCAAGAGATACCTAGACGGCCAGACGGGTTTTGCTTAGAGGTGGAAAAGCTGCTAATATGTCATTGATTTCTCAAAAAGCTATAATTCATTAATCACCTGAAAACATGCTCAACCTCATTCAATGACTCCTGAGCTGTCGAAATAACCTGACCTGAGGGGCATGGTTGAATGCTGCGTGGAACAAAACTAAGCCTTTCCAGGACTAGGCCCAACAACAAGCACCGTTGAGCTCAACACGGCCCGCGACTTTTTCTCAGTTATCTACTCGACAACGAACGTACGTCCTGTCCTGATCCTATCCGATCCCAATTGACAGCACCTCCATAACCACGATGCTGTCTCGAGCCCTCCGACTCCCCAGGGCAGTGCCTCTGCGCACCAGGCTCACCGCCCCTGCTTTCACTGCTGTTCGCTCCGTCACCACCGATGCTGCGTCGGCCTCTCTGAGCCACTCAGTCCCTAAGGTGAGAAAATGCGCCCTTTCCGTCCCTCCCAGGGTCCTCCGGGACACCTCCAGACATGCGCTCCGACTCATCACTGACACTCTAATTCCCATAGTCCGATGACGAGCCCTTCTCTGTTAACCTCAGCGATGAGAGCTTCGAGACTTACGAGCTGGATCCTCCCCCCTACACCCTCGAGGTGACCAAGAAGGAGTTGAAGGACATGTATCGTGAGATGGTCATCACCCGGTATGCAACTATTTTCCAATAGAACCCCCAAGACGCTCTTTGCTGATGATCCCTCAGACAGATGGAGATGGCGGCCGATCGTCTGTACAAGGAGAAGAAGATCCGTGGTTTCTGCCACTTGTCTACAGGACAGGAGGCTGTTGCCGTTGGTATCGAGCATGCCATCACCAAGCAGGACGACATTATCACCGCTTACCGATGCCATGGCTACGCCCTCATGCGCGGTGCCTCCGTCCGATCCATCATTGGTGAGCTGCTCGGCCGACGTGAGGGTGTTTCTTACGGCAAGGGTGGTTCCATGCACATGTTCGCCAAGAGCTTCTACGGCGGTAACGGTATCGTCGGTGCTCAGGTTCCTGTCGGTGCTGGCCTTGCCTTTGCTCACAAGTACAACGGAAACAAGAACGCCTCTATCATCCTCTACGGTGATGGTGCTAGCAACCAGGGTCAGGTTTTTGAGGCCTTCAACATGGCCAAGCTCTGGAACCTTCCTGCCCTCTTTGGCTGCGAGAGTAAGTTGAGCCACACATTACTAGCTAACCGAAGCAATACTGACGACTGCGCAGACAACAAGTACGGTATGGGTACCGCTGCTGCTCGTTCCTCCGCCTTGACCGACTACTACAAGCGTGGTCAGTACATCCCCGGTCTCAAGGTCAACGGCATGGACGTGCTCGCCGTCAAGGCTGCCGTCAAGTACGGAAAGGAGTGGACTGCTGCCGACAAGGGTCCTCTTGTCCTCGAGTACGTTACCTACCGATATGGCGGTCACTCCATGTCCGACCCTGGCACCACCTACCGAACCCGTGAGGAGATCCAGCGCATGCGTTCGACCAACGACCCCATTGCCGGACTCAAGCAGAAGATTCTGGACTGGGAGATTACGAGCGAGGACGAGCTCAAGAAGATTGACAAGGAGGCCCGTGCCCACGTCAACGAGGAGGTTGCTGCTGCTGAGGCCATGGCTGCGCCTGAGCCCAAGCCCGAGATTCTGTTCGAGGACATCTACGTCCGTGGTTCCGAGCCCGAGTTCATCCGCGGCCGTATCCCCGAGGAGAACCACTACTTCCAGTAGAGAGATTGAGAGCGAGACTGTATCAACATTTGCCCACCTTATCTGTCTTTAATTGTGTATCATTCTCAGCCGTAATTCAACTTGTAAACATACGTTCTTTTCGAGGCAATCCAGATCCTACAACACGATCTTGCCATAAATGACCATGTTGCGCGATAGACATTTAGGACATATAGGTTCAAACGCAATTTCATGGGTACTGCACCTTATCACTAAATGCCGTAACTTTGACAGCAACTTAAGGTACACGCATCAGCCACATCAAACTAGAGTTATTCGGATCACGAGAGAAATCATGTGTCTTCTCAAAGGACAAACACCCCATAATGACAGCTCCCTTTTGAAATACAAAGACTCGGAGAGGCCATCAACAAACGGCGCCCGGAGATACAAAGCTCAAAGTATCCCCGGGTGGTGCGTTGGTTTTCTCGGTAGCGGCCGGCGACCGGCGTCAAAGTGTCCCGCCTAGGCCGCTCCACGCGTCTCTTGGCCGAGCACTCCGCTAAAGAAGCCAATTGCCGAACATTCGATTCTGACCATCACCCGAGTTCCAGTCGTTCTAAGCTTTCTTGGACCCTGGCATCTTGCGCAGGTGGCCTCATTTGAAACGCCTGATCGTCGTCGTCGTCGTCTCTTTATCGTTCCTTTTGTTACCCTACCTTAGCTCGTTCTCGGCCTTCGGTCTCTTTTTACCGCCACCTCTTCCCGGGCCCTCGGATTGGATATATAGTGTCATGGCTGCCAGACGGCCTGCCCAGCGCCTTGCTGCGCATCTCGCATCTCCTTCTGCACGATTCTCAAAGATCCAATTCGCTCACACGAGACGCTGGCTGTCTAGTTCTGCTGCTTCTCGAGCTTCACGAACCACTTCCTACAACTACTCCCCGCTGTGGCTCGCTGCTGTTGCCCTTGGCATAGTCACCCCCTTAGCCTACAAGATGGTACATAACCCTGTCCAAGGTAACAAGACCAATTGTTGACTTTCTTTCGTTCTTTCCTTCAGGCCGAACTCGAACCCGTCAACGCCGACCCCTCCACCCTCGCCGACCGCGATGCTCAGAAGAAGCGCGAGTCGGGTGTCAATGACGACTCGCCTATGCGGCTGCGCATGGAAAAGTTCATCCGAGAGCAGCAGGCCCAGATTGTTGCCGAGCTTGAAAGAGTCGACGGCAAGAAGTTCCGCAAGGATGAGTGGGAGCGACCCAATGGCGGAGGCGGCACCACCTGTGTCCTCCAGGAGGGCAATGTCTTTGAAAAGGCTGGTCTTGGTGTGAGCGTCGTCTACGGCTCGCTCCCCAAGCCCGCCATTGAGAAGATGCGCGCAAACCACAAGACTCTCGACCCCAACCTCGATTCAATCGACTTCTTCGCCGCAGGCCTTAGCATGGTCCTGCACCCTTACAACCCCATGGCCCCGACGGTTCACCTCAACTACCGATACTTTGAGACAGCCAACCCCGACGGGACATCCCAGGCTTGGTGGTTTGGTGGTGGTAGCGACTTGACCCCCTCATACCTCTTCGACGAGGACGCCATCCACTTCCACAAGACCATCAAGGCCGCCTGTGACGCCCACGACAAGGATTACTACCCACGGTTCAAGAAGTGGTGCGACGAGTACTTCTTCAACAAGCACAGAGGCGAGGCCCGCGGTATTGGCGGTATCTTCTTCGACGACCTCGACGAGAGTGAGCGCGATCGCGAGAACACCTTTGCCTTTGTCCAGGACTGCCTCAAGTCTTTCCTCCCGTCCTACATCCCCATCATCGAGAAGCGCAAGGACATGCCCTACAACGAGCAGGAGAAGGAGTGGCAGCAGCTGCGCCGCGGCAAGTACGTCGAGTTCAACCTGGTGCACGACCGTGGCACAGCCTTTGGCCTCAACACGCCCGGATCCAGAGTCGAGAGTATCCTCATGAGCTTGCCGTTGACGGCGGGCTGGAAGTACATGCACGAGCCTGAGCCTAAGAGCAGGGAGCAGCGTCTGGTGGATGTTCTCAGGGACCCCAAGGAGTGGGTTTGAGATCTAGAATATTTGATTAAAGAGAGGAAACGGGTGTCGGAGTCGGAATCGGAGCATGAGGAAGAGCGATTGTTTAGTGTATCATAGATGGGGCGCCCAGGGTGGTGCGGCATTACAAAAACAAACGGACGATATGTTCAATAATTCGACATGTCGGAAAATCAAATAATTTTAGATCTCACTATACTTTTTTTTTTTTTTTTTTT
>JABFFF010000049.1:17899-52768 GCA_013623665.1 Fusarium sublunatum
AAAAAAAAAAAAAAAAAGTCCACGATATTGTGATGTTGAGTTGGGGCTTTTACATAGGTATTGAACGTTTGACTACTATCTTTAAATCTTCACCCACATCAACGCGGATACTCCATTCCTCCTCTTTCACCCATCAAGCCATGCAACCACACTCACCTCCACGGCCATGGAGCCTCTCCCTTCCCATCGCCAGTTGATAACAACCCTCATAAGCTCCATCTCCGATATCGCACCGTCCACCAGCACAGACGACATCTCATCCACACAACCGCCACGACCAGCTCAACCACCGCCATCATCATCAACACCACTTCAATCCATCCCTCCCTCTCAACGACCTCTTCTCCTAACTCTTCATGTCCTCTTCCCGAATCTTCTGCTTCCGGCGCTGGATCTTCTAGATCGGGGACTTGTCACACGGACAGTGCGCAAACCAGAAGTTGAGGATGAGAACCCTTCAGAGAGTATAAGAGACGACGTCTTTCTTGTTCGCTCTCTTGCTACAACCCTTTCTCGCCGCACCCGTGACTTCAATTCTTCGTCGAAGCGTTACGTTGTGCACCTCAATGCGTGGAACTGCTCATGCGCGAGCTTCACATTTGATGCTTTCCCTGCCCACCCTGTACCGGCGACAGACCAGGCGCAACGACCATCATCTCGGGATGAGGAGTGGTCTTTTGGAGGCATGAGTCTGGATGTAAATGGCAATGCTCCGCCGTGTTGTAAACATATACTCGCATGTTTGCTTGTGAATAAATGGCCAGCAATGCTGGGCTCGTACGTTGAGGATCGGGTTGTATCTAGGGATGAGATGGCTGGCATTGTCGCCGACTTATAACATGGCTCGTTTGAGCAATACCGAAAGACTTGTCTGATTAAGGCAGTGTCTGGTATTATTATTCTCGTTCCGTCCTCTAATAATCCAGTTTGATATGATCAATGTACAAAGGCGCTTTTGCCTTGACCTTTGGCCAGGATATCGCCATGGTTCCCCTCCGCAAGACGCCAAAGAGCCTCAGCCCAAGTCTAGTTCATCTGCAGGTCTTTTGTCTACCTTCCTTATTTCTTAGTCTCCTTGTTCTCCTTGTCCTTGTCAGCGCCTTCCTTAGAGTCGCTGTTCACTCCGTTGGTGCCCTCTTTCTTCTCGTCCTTGCCGTTGGCCTCTTCCTTCTTGGCCTCCTTCTCCTCCTGCTGTTGCCTGTTCTGAATCTTGTTCTCGATAAGATCGTGGAATGCTGTGATGGCGCGGATCAGACTGCTCAGGTAAATAGCCATGAGCTGGTCGTTGGTCTTGACGCTCATCGCATATGCCAGCTCGCCGCCACCAGACTTGCCATTGCCTTCGGGTGTTGAGAGGTTGGGCAAGAGGTTGAAGACATCCTGTAGGTTGCCGAGGATCGCATGGTTGACGGGTAGTTGTTTGTCGAGGACTTTCTGGAGGTACGCGCCGATATCTCGCAGGCGTAGGTGTAGGCCCTGAAGCGATTGCAGCTGGTTTGTGACTCGTGTAGAAAGTGTTCCGGCGGCCACGTCGCGAATATCTCTTAGCAGGTGCTCAACGCCAATCTCTTCTGCTTCCTCAGCCTCGATGACTGACGGGGTGTGAACAAACGTTCGTGCGGTGGTTGTGCCATCCTATGAATGTCAGTCTTTAAGCTCAACGGTTGCTGTGGGTACGGCTAATCAACGTACGTCCTTGATCTCGTCGACGGCAAAGTAGGCATCTGTAGGAACACCCGACTCTTTGGGCTGAACATCGATAATAACGAGGAGGGGGTTGGGTGTGTAGCGCTTGAAGAGCTCGTTGATCTCCAGATCAGATGCGCGCAACTTGGGACCGGTGTGGTACCACCCTATGAGCTTCTCTCGAGCGTTGACTTTTTTGAACATGTCGTTCATCGACTCGACATAATTGTGGTCAAGGAACCACACTGAAGGGTCCTTCTCATCTTCCTCGAATGGAACTGTAGTAATCATTGTAAGCGCTGCCCATCTCGCGGTTCCATGACATCAGGACAACACACCAGCAAAGCTGTTTGATACTCTCACGTCATTTCCATCGTTCTGGCCCAGCAGAACACCCACTACTCGTCGCTTTGTTTTGGTTGAGACAGTTCGGTTGTAGTGATCGACTGCGGAGAGAAGAACGAGGGGCGCAACGGTGACGTTTCGGGTGACGAGGGAGAGGGTTTCTGCTGTCGTGGTAGGCATCGTAGCTTCGTCGATGGATGTGAATTACAACGAATGCTTATATGAGAAAAGAAAAAAAAATTGTTGCGCGATCTCTGTCGTGCGGGCGCGGCGAAGTTGACGGCAGAGTCGTGATGTTGATGCAGTGGTTATTGTGGACGTACGTAGTCTTGAGGCTGCCTTCTTGGAGGGAAGCTTAGCTCCCAATTGGGCCAGGCTCTTGGGCGGATCCAAGCTCGAGCCTCGCAGCGCCACATCACGTGTAATGAGCCACACATAGTGAGCCACTTCCGTCTCAGAGTCAGCGGCATCGCAAGTTGAATTAATAATTGAAGGACGACTAAATTCAACGCTTGAGTGAGCGAGGGTGGAGCTTTGGTTTTTGTTGAATAATCCTCAGTTCTGACATCATTGGTCGATGGGATATAATTCACTTGACACTCTTCAATACATGCTTGTTCTGAGGCTGAGGCGCTTCAGTGTGAGGCAGGCTTTTGGCTATTAAGCGCTATCCATTGGATTGTCATACTGTTCTGGGGGTACCAAACTTGGAATGTTTTCTTTTGTCGATCCGAAACAGCGAAATCGGATGTTCTACTTTGGGTAAGTGATGGGATGGCGATGAGACTGACACCCCTAGCCTCGGTGCGAACCGCAGTACGATAGTAAAGATGGGACGGGAAAGGCAGAAGAGGCAGGGTCCAGCCTTAAACCGCAAACTACTGTATAACATATCAAACCTAACTTCCAACAGATTTGGGATGCTTGTTGGAGCGGAAAGATGGAGGCTCACATGTGTTGATGCCGGCTATTGACACACCCCGCGCATGCATGTCACTGCTACTTGGACGGTATATCCACGACGACTACCTGATGTCTTCTAAAGTATTTGGCGAGGAGAAGTAAACAATTGAACGTCTCGTCATCGGCCGAAATGTGACCATTTGTTGTGCATTATGATATCGAACCGGTGATATTTCGGATCAATGGACGGTAGCTTACAACTGAACCTCGGCCCTAGTGACCGAGCAAACCCCATCGCAAACTTGCGTAACTAGCCAGGATCGAGTGCGCAAATGATACCGTGGATGGGCTCGGTCGATCGCGGTTATAATGTCTTGTGATATAGCGGCACCTGGATGGCAAACCGGACATGTTCGGGGCATGGTATTTGAGGAGGTTGAGTTATCAGCAAGCTACCCTACCTAGGTTGAAGTAGATGACAATGCAAACAAGAGGGAGGACCTTAGATCCTGTATGTAGCAGCTACCTATAGGTAATATCACCATATAGCCTCATGGTCCGGCATCTGATATTAGCCCGAGAGGAAACATATATATAAGTCAACAATGTGATCATATCTGGAGCTCGGTCATGTTGCGAACAGGTGGTGTCTGTATTAGCGCCGCGGCTGTACCGAGTACCTTGTCAGGTCTTGGCTGATAGGTGAAGCCTGTGATGTCGCTTCTTCCCGCTTGATTGACTTTAAGAGAGATACCGGCATTAATACATATTAGCACATAGACTGAGCCTGAGATACCTCTAGGTATTTTTCTTGTAATGATACTATCTATATAATATTCATCTTTAGTCATCTTTTCTAATGTATCCCCAGCAAGTTTACCTACCTACCTACTATACCTAGGTACCTACTGCAACTTGAACCTGCCGGACAGGGGTACACCCCCATCATCATCGCTCTAGAAGAAACCGCCTGCATCCAGCCAATCACAGGCCGCTAAAGCTCCTCCCCCAAACCTCCCGTCCTCCGGCTACGCACTCAAGATTTCCTTGTCTCGACTTTGTTCTCGCTTTTTTTCTCTCTCCTTCATTCTACTCCCCTCAGCCTCGCACCAAAAGAACAAAGCCCGTCGTCAATTCAGCCTTTGCTTCTCCGGACCTCCCCCGATCTCTCAATTCCCCGCCAAAACAACTTCCAATTCCATCTTCCGCAACCGCAACAATGGGTTTCATTGAGGACGAGCTCAAGCAGCTTAAGGATGTTATTAGCGGCATCGACACGCGCATCAAGAAGCTTGAGGCGCGAGCCACCGGTGGCCCTGTCTCTGTCGACGAGATCCGAATGATCCTCATCGGTCCTCCCGGCGCTGGTGAGTGCTTTTACTGCGCAATGTAACCCCCGGCACTTTGCTAACTTTGCTTGCACAGGTAAGGGAACTCAGGCACCTAAGATCAAGGAGCGCTTCTCTTGCTGCCACCTGGTATGTCAATTCGTGTCGCGACACATTCGCAGTCAAGAAATCGATCTCTAACATAGTCCTCTTCTTTGCGCAGGCCACCGGTGACATGCTGCGATCTCAAGTCGCCAAGAAGACCCCTCTTGGTGTTGAGGCTAAGAAGATCATGGATGCGGGCGGTCTGGTTAGCGACGAGATCATGATTGGCATGATCAAGGAGGAGCTCAACAGCAACAAGGAGTGCTTTGGCGGGTGAGTCGCATTCTCCCAAGGTTCCAGGGTGTCACTTGTTTCGTGCCCCGAATCTTTAGCTCCACGTTGGTGATCCTCTGCAAGAACAGCTGCTAACAATTCCCGCTCTAGCTTCATCCTTGACGGTTTCCCTCGAACTGTCCCCCAGGCCGAGGGTCTCGATGCCATGCTTGCGGAGCGCAACCAGAAGCTCCAGCACGCCGTTGAGCTCAAGATCGACGACTCTCTGCTCGTCGCCCGTATCACTGGCCGATTAGTCCACCCCGCTTCCGGCCGCTCATACCACACCACCTTCAACCCCCCCAAGGAGTACATGAAGGATGACATTACTGGCGAGCCTCTTATCCAGCGAAGCGACGATAACGCCGACGCCCTCAAGAAGCGTCTTGTTACCTACCACAAGCAGACCGAGCCTGTTGTGGGCTACTACAAGAAGACCGGTATCTGGAGCGGCCTCGATGCCAGCCAAGAACCCGGCCAAGTGTGGAGCAACATGCTCAAGATCCTCAACGAGAAGCGAGGCCAGAACTAAATAGTGTCCGGAGCGGACAGGCTGTCGCCGGCGGCGCTTTCACGTGGCCGGCAACCAGACGCGTGCTGAGTAAAAATATAAGCCAGCCCGTCTTGGATATATGAACGGTATGAACTGTAAACTGGGGAGTGAAAGGGAGAAAGGGAGTCTAGTATCCCAGGCCAAAGAGGCGTTAGGAGGGTAGAGGGTTTGCCTGTGGCCTTTTGGCCCTGTGTGGAAAAAGCTACTACCTACTTTGGACGACGATTAGCCATGTATCAAAATGTCTTTTTACATTAGCTTCAAACCAACAAAGAGTTGGTTTTTGAGATCGAAACTCGCCTCTTGAATTCGCCTTACTGTCATGAACATGCAACTAAACCGGTCGATAATGCGGTATGGCTACTAAACGAATGCCTTTGACTTGAGAAGGCTCCGGGTACAGCCCACCATATGAAGGCCTTTGCATGGTAACAAGAGGTTCATAAAGTCACTTTGCCCAATAAAACCAGGACGTACTTGTCAATCACAGCTGTAGACCCATAGTCTTCAGCTCAAGTCTACATTGAATTGCACAGAAAGCCCTGCACAAAACTCCCGGGCAGATAATATCTATACTAATGATGTTGTATAATGCATCATGTTTTGAATGCAGCCATCCTCCCCAGCCACCAGTCTACCAAGCAATGACGCCCGTTCAAGAAACTCCCTGAGCTCCTTCGCAATGCTTCAAAGACATATATCAAGAGAGAGGAAAATGCGATGCCCTGGGGTTTCCAAGGCGATGTCGGTAATTATAAGAGTGTCGGGACCAAAGAATGAGGAGAGGTCATGTTGAGTACCGGACAAAGGCGGACCAATATGGGAGCGAGTATGTCGACTGAGTCTGGCGCTTCAAGGTATTCATGTTCACACAATTGAAGAGGGCGACTTGGTGAACCATATAAACAGCAAGGGGGTTTCTCACCCCGCGAGTACCTATCGCTTTGGGGTTGCTGACAGGGGAAGGTCAGTAGAGGTAGAGCGAGTCGCGGAAGCGCAACTGACCATTGACCATCTGCCTCTGCTTGTTAAGCCAGCTACGCGGGGCTTCATGCCGCCGCTGCAAGACGACGTGGTTGCTCTGAAGGCGGCTTGTAAGATCATACCATGCTGTTGCAATGAGGGCGTTTTCTCTTTCGAGGTTACGAATGATTTGATCGCTTGCGGCCTTGGGTCACGCATGGTCAGTAGGGATTTCAATCACAATGGAGGGGATATATCATGACGAGAAGTGTGTTCAATATCTATATATAGGATTAGACGTACCTTTTGTGCAGCAACTGCCTCTCCATCATGAGCCGCCTTGAGTTTACGTTGCAAATCGATTCTGTCCGTCTCTGATCGTTCCAGTTGCTAAAGAGAACTTGTCAGCCAACAGTACCACCGAAGAGTCTATGTTTCACTCAGATCTGGAACTTGTCCTCGCTTGAGTGGAAGTCTAGGTAGATATGTCGATGAGGGCACAGCCAACTCAACTGGCTCCGGTAATTGACTTGTGCTGTCGATTGCCAGACTTTGACTTGAAGGCCAAACATCATCATCATTGTCTTCCTCGGGCTTGTCATCCGCGGCCACTTGGTCCTCCTCGTCACCATGAACAATCGCATCATAAAAGGGACTCACCTCCCGGATTTCTCTGAGACGGGCGCGTAGCTTCTCAATCAGCTCGCTCTTCTTGCTACCGTCGGATGCATCGCCTTCTGCAGCAGAACCATTGATATCTTGCATATCCCTGCTCTCTTCAACCTCCTTGCGCAACTTGTCCTTGGCAAGGAGAGCTTCGACGAGCTGGGTTTGCTGTGCTTCTCGCTCTGCAATGGTATAACTAAGCTGCTCTCGCGCATGGTCGAGCTCAGACTTGAGTGATGAGATAATAACCACATCCGAGCTCTTGAGCTCCTTGAGAGCGTCAGCACCTTCTTTGTCCAGAGCAGAAAGCTGAGCATTGGTGGCAAGAAGCTCGCGTCCTTGGTCTGCCACTTTCGCAGAAAGATCCTTCTCTCGCTTCTTGGACTGTTCGAGTTCAAATTCGCACTGCAGTAGTGATTGACGGATGTTCAGGAATGCCTTGGTTCTGTAGTATTCCGTGGTAAGTATGTTTCCGCAGGGAAGATTGGCCTCATCAAGCGCTTTGACTAACCCTTCACCGGTCATGTTGTTCACCAGAGCCTCCATTTGATCATGCAGCACAGCATGTTTCTCGAAAATATCGTTATAGTTCTTTTGTAGGTGGGCTCGTTGTCGTTTCTCTTCGTCCAACTCCCGTCGGATGGGCGCCGTATCTCCAGAGCCAACTGTGTTGCGTAGTAAATCGTTCTCGGCCTTCAGACGGGATAATTCTAGAGGAAGGTTAACTTGACCTTGGCCAGCCTGGCTATCCTCGTTAGCTGCATCGTTGAGTTCATCCTCAAGACTGGACGCCAGGCCCAATCCGCTAGATGTTGCACCCTGAGCGGACACGCCGCTCTCTAACTGTTCTTGGAGGTCTTTAATGAAGTTCTCATCATGACTTTGTCGAGCTCGCAGTCGAATCACTTCATCCTCAAGCGCTGCAATGTCCTTCATCAGCTGGTTCTTCTGACTGCGCTCATCCCAGAGATGTTGCTCGGACTGAGTGATCATCTTGGTCAGCTCATCCTCGGCTTTCTTGGTTCGAGTACTCCTATCCTGATCATCCAGAAGGATCCTGATCTGATCTTGCAGCTCGCTCTTCTCGTACTGGAGATTCTGAACCTCTTTAACGAGGTGCTGCTGGGACTCGAGCTTCTGCTTGTACCGTTCTGCGGTATTCGCCTTCTTCTCCAAGTCTTCGGCCTTGTGCTTCCATTCGGTTGCTTGGTCGCGAAACTCTTCAGCCTCTATGCACTTTTGTGTCAACTTCTGGACTTCAGCCTCGAGTTGTGACTTGATTCGCTCGTCCCTGCGTATTGTTTCCTCGTGCCTGGAGATAAGCTCCATCTGGTCATGCACCTGAATTTCTAGATTTTTGATCATTTCGGCATTGTTAGCGCCATCTACTGTGGCCTTTCGTAAGACTTCGAGCTCCCGGTCATTCTTCTCCTTATCGAACCGGAGCTCCTCATGACTTGTCTGGAGATGATCGAGTCTGGTGATGTAGTCCGAGAGCTGTTTCTTGGTTAATTCGAGCTGTGACCGCAAGGCTGCATTCTGCTCTTCGACAAGTAGGTCAATGTCTCGCGCCTCCATGACGGCATCGATAGCATCGTCCACATCCTCGTCGCCTTGTGAGTTGTTGATGTCATGCTGTATTGTCTGAATAATTTGCATAATCTCGGCTTGAGCGAGCTTGTCGAGGCCCGTAATGCGAGGGACGTATTCCTGGGCGTCAGGACCCAGTACGGCTACCGAGAGCATGACAGCCAGGATCTGCAAGATTAGCATCGAAAACTCCGACTTGGATGATTCAGGGCACGAAGATACCTGACTGATGCCCTGCGGTTCGGGGTTCTCGGCAATGGCATGATAGTCGAATTTCTTGGCCTGACAGGCAAGTTCAGGAACTGCCCGTCGTATATATCGGAAGAGACCTTTGTAGATGCTCTGAATGTTGCGCTTGTTGGTCAGGTATCTGGACGTGTTGGGGTTCGTTTCGAGCGTGGACGTGTCAAAACTAGAATCCAGCTGATGTAGAATAAAACCAAGGGTAATGCCGTCAAAAAGGTCCTCGATAGATTCAGCGGATCGTTTCGGCTCGAATACTCGTTTGATCTGGGTGGAATCTGTGGTTAGTGGGGAGCTTGAAGACGGTGAAGGTGGTTCAGATTCTAAGAAGACACGCACAGCTTTCAGAAGCGCAGCCTGCGCTTTGGGGCTGTAAGCAGGCATCGCACGAGATAACGCGGCCGGGGCCAGTTTGTGGTCAAGTGTAGGTGTTGATCAATCTTTCGCTGTTGCAAGCGATAATGAAGGTGGAATTATAGGGAGTTGCGTCGCGTGTCTGAATGCAGGGATGATGGTAGTGGGTGCATTCGACGGCATATCGAGGAAAGGAGGGTCGTAGGGTTTATAATGCGTTGTTATGAGGACGGGCTAAGTCGATGTTCCATTATCCAGCAACTATCGAGTGAGTGTTCAGGGTGAACTCTTAGGACGAGGGGAGCATTGTTCGTTCTTTGATATTCGGCGACGTTGGGGGTCCTCGTAGATTGGCTTGAGCTATCGGCTTATCGATTTAGCAGGACCGCAGGGGCCAACGACTAGAGATGAAGGAATATTGTACTTGGCCTATTGCTGATAACGTGCTAGTAATATCAGGTCAAGTAAGGCCTATAATATTATTTTATATCAATTGCAGCCTCCCTGTTAATATGCCTTATTATTTTCTGCGACTTATGCCTACCTATTCAAATCTACCCGACGGTGTTTAATCAAGAGGTTTTGCTATAGTTCCGCATTCTTTCAACCCTCGATGTAGGGCCATCATCGAATCTATCCACGGCCCCGGAACAATATCGAATGTGGCGCTGTGGCGCGCATAAGACTACAGCGATATCAGGAGCATCCATGTGAAGCACTAATTGTCGCATACTGGCAAACAGTGTATGAGCTGCGTGGATCACGGCTAAAGCCATCAACAGACAAAAGAAATATTACTATTCCGTGAAAAATAGCGATGCGTTGGCGTTTGTCTTGTGAGACATCGCGATGTGCAAGTGATGGATGTTCAGAGACGTTCTTGTTCACTTCAGGTTCCACGATCGGACCCCTGAACTTAAAAGCAATTAAAGTGAACATGTCAGCTGGCGCTACCAGAGCCAAGGATTGTAGGCACATTTCCAAGTTGGATAAGCCCTTTAAGGAAATTCAACCACCACAGTGATATGCACTTCGAAGATCTCATGCTCTGGCGCCTAGGCTCTGCTTATGAAGATCAAAGGGTAAAAGTGTTTGAGCAGTTGACCATAAACTATGTATTGGAGACCTCCAGAGGCCATACACGACCTGGTGCACAAATAATCAGGTCTATTTCGCCCGTGAGGGTTTTGTAAGTGACAATGACCAGCAGGTCGAATAACGAATGTTTCTTCCAGGCAATACCAACGCTCCTATCCTGTAACGCCTAAACCAAGGATATTACCAAATCCCAACTGCTGCCGCGAAAACCGGCAAGCTCATTTCAAAGGCATACTGTTTCATCTTTAGATCATCACCAGCGTATCACCCCGGGAGCAACGCAGCCCCTAGTCTGTCGACACGACCTCGTCCTTCTCGACCCTGATCTGATGGTCCTCGTGGTTCACCTGGACCAACTCGAGCGCCTTTTCCGGTGCGATGACGGAGAAGCCCCTAGTCGACAAGTTAGTGTCAAATCGTCATAGCCCAAGTGGCGGGCAGCGGTGGGAAATGGAAATGCGCACTTGATGATTGAGTAAACGTGAGTGATCTTGCCGCCAGCATCGACCAGGGCCTTCTTGCAGTCTTCAACAATGCGATCAGGAGTAGACTCGTCCTCGAACCAAACGATGGCCGACTTCTTTTGCTCAACAGCGAGGGCGCCGGGTACAACCGCAAGCGCGGCGGCGACGAAGGGAAGAAGTCTCATGATGATGGTGGTATCGGCGACGTATTATCGAAGGATAAATGTCGGCAATGGAAGTGTTTGCCGTTGCGATGATGTTCGGTTGTGTTAAAGGCGTAGATTAAAGGCTCGTTGTGTCAGTGCGGAAGACGGCAGGATGGGATGGTTTGAGACTTTATGCTTGGGCGAAATGGCGGGATGGCGAAGAAGGCCTGGGCCTCCATGTCTCGGCGGGAGCGCTGCATGCCAGACCATGGGGTGTACTCCAGCGTCACTCCACTGATGTGACTCCCCGGGCCGCTAAAGCAGTCTAGGGGTTCACCAAAGAAACACCCAACCAGCTTATAACTGCCGACCACTGAAGTTCAGCTGGGAATGCGAAAGATTATGACTTCCGCTGTAAACAAGGCATATCAATAAAACCTATTCAAGCTATCAAAGTCCCTTTACCAAATCTTCTCATTATCAAGAATAATTTCTATTTCTTCAATTATACTTAAGAAGCTCTTGGTCCAGTCTTTTTTGTCCCCCCCCAAAGCAGTGTGCCACATGGCGGAGGCCAATAGCCGGATCAGGCAGGTGGGCCATTCTCCAATCGCATTGATGAAAATGATGGTACCTGATCTAGGCAAGACAGTTGTATCACAGCAACGGAAACAGTCAGCGGAAGGACAGCTGCTTACACATGTACCTTATATGGAAGGACAAGCGATCATGAGTGTCTCGATAATCTCAACTTGCTCTGGTTTGCGTTGGAAGACAGACGAACAATGATGCATTGCCGGCCCTTCTTTAGGTAGCTCGCAGGGGACAAGTACCCATGTACTATAGATATGACGCTCCTAATGGAAGAGGGCATATGAAGTCATAAGACTTGTTGAACTAAAGATCGCCATCACAACATTGGATGTTAACCAAAGTTTAACTCCTCTTGGATCTGGCGGGTCTCCACATACCACCACTTTGGTGTAAGTCGAAACCATGGCGATCGAACTGAGCTTCAAGAACATGCTTTCATATATATCATGAAGGCGTGTGGAAAGCCTCCCACTTCAGCGGGCTTGGATTATCTTAATACTGTAGTATAAACGCCGAGGTTCCCAAAATTCCACCCGAAACCCAATAACGCCGAGCTTGAAATACCCAAAAGAAAAAAGTCATCGTCTAACACAATCATGTCCTCACAGCCCCGGGGACACTGTCATTCTCGCTCCATACCTCTTTGCTTTCCTGTTCAACTGCCCTCATGGCAACTGCAACGTCCTCCAGTCTAGTAACAACGTCGATAACTCCTTGGTTGACTCGTTGGAAATACCGGTCGTTGGCTTCTCGTCGCTTTCTTGCAAGGAGAATATCGACTTCGGTCTCTTCTTCAAGCTTGTGACCCAACCTCTCCACTCCCGTGCCACTGCTGTTGGGTCGTGACATACTGCTGCTTCCAACCGCGCTCTTTTCTGTTCCTTCAAGACCAGACTTGGAGGTGTCGCCCAATGCGCCCTTCATGTTTCGAACTTCGGATCCAGTAACAGATCCAACATTTTCGAGTTGAGCTGTTTCTATCGCATCGTCTGCTTCACTCCTTGCCCAAGCTTGAGCGAGCGCGATCTGGGCAGCTCTCAGATCAGCCAGTTTACGGTCATGATCGGGACCGAAGACGTGGGTTCCTCCAGACGCTGATAATTCGACCTCTTCTAAAGTTGCTTGCATCTCGGACCACAAGAGATCTGTGCGGTCACCAGTCGCGCGAGTACTCTCTGCCGGGAACAATCCAGTCCGCTGAGGGAGAACAGTTCCAGACCGCCCAGATCTTCCAGACCTCACAGATTGCGCACGCTCGGCGTTCGGTCTCAAGTTTGATTGACCCACGAAAGGAACAGTTGGCGGAGGGGCATTTGATAAGGAGACATTCGAGGCTGAAGGGGATGGATGCAAGAATAAAGAGGGAGGCGGATCCCGTTGTCGGCTCTGAGGTCGCGTTAAGTGAGACATTGTGAGTTTAAAGGCTTGTTGGCCGGAAGACAATGATACAATAAAACAATGAACGTCACTTCATTCCAGACAGATATCAATAGCTGCTGATTGAAATGCGAGTTGAGATGCTGCTGAATAAGACAGTGTTAAGTGTAGAATATGATATGTTTGCTACTGTACGACTTGGTCGGGTCTGAACTCGAAACTTTGAAATGATCAGTCCATCGCCAAGACTTTGCTGCAGGTCAGTGGAGCCACAGTACCTGATCTGGACTTTAGCGTTACACGTGACTTAGCACCTGCTTTCCCACCACAGTCGCTTCGGTGGCTCCTTCCTAGGGCCTCCAAACCCTACTTGGAATTTTCGCTGGTTGGTCCTTCCCAACTTTTCGTCGCCTCCGCAAATTCCCATCACCAACTTGTCCGTCGATACACAGATAAGTCCGGTAGGTACCCCAGCAATTCCATCTCACGCCTCGGCCTTTTCGCATCGACAATCGACTAACGACGTGAAGCAAAAATGGCTGGAGGCAAACCCCGCGGTCTTAACGCCGCCCGCAAGCTGCGAACGAACCGAAAGGACCAGAAATGGGCCGACCTTGCCTACAAGAAGCGTGCCCTCGGTACCGCCTATAAGTCCTCTCCCTTTGGTGGTTCTTCCCACGCCAAGGGCATCGTCCTCGAGAAGGTCGGTGTCGAGGCCAAGCAGCCCAACTCCGCCATTCGAAAGTGTGTCCGTGTTCAGCTCATCAAGAACGGAAAGAAGGTCACTGCCTTCGGTACGACGAACCCCAGATGCCACGAGAGATGAAGGACGGGTCAGACTAACAGTGTTTTCTAGTCCCCAACGACGGTTGCTTGAACTACGTTGACGAGAACGACGAGGTCCTCCTGGCTGGTTTCGGTCGCAAGGGCAAGGCCAAGGGTGATATTCCCGGTGTGCGATTCAAGGTCGTCAAGGTCTCTGGTGTCGGTCTGCTCGCTCTGTGGAAGGAGAAGAAGGAGAAGCCCCGTTCTTAAGCGGAAGGCCTGGAAAAGGAAACAAAGTCATATTTCGACACCTGGAGTCCATTCGGCCTATTTGCATCGGTATTGCTGGTTAGGGATCTGATTATGGGAGACGAGGTCTGAAAAGGGAAAAATAGATCACAAAGTCTTCGACGAACAAACCACGATGTGCACGCCGCGTGAGGAGGATTCTCGGGGTTGATCCCAAGTCTCCATGTATGATGATATGATATTTTGGTACAATTGTTATACACAGTATCAGTCCTCCGATTTTCAGCTGTTCTCCGACTTGATCTCGTCTTCCGGTCCCTTGACATATCTGACAGTGTAGTCTGCTGCCAAGCCCAGACTGATGACTCCGCCAGTGATCCAACAGCCGTTGATGAACCACCACCAACAATTTTTGACGCTCTTGAGGTTTACTCGCTTGATCATGAGACCGAGTGTGACCATAGCTCCTCCACAGCTTCCGATAAAGAAGGCCGGTCCAGCACCAGCTGAAAATCCAGCTGCGGCGAGAAGAGAGATCTGCACAGCCGCCAATCCTGTAAGCACTTGCTTGGTCTCAGCGTCATGCTTCAACGCAATGCTCTTGATTCCCGCCTTGACATCATCCTTGATATCCATATGAGCATAGATCATATCGTACAGCACTGTCCATGCTATGTTCGAGGCATAGAGGCAGGCAGCGGCAGTCAAAGCCGGGGTATGTGATAGCAGGTCGATTCCAAGAGCGGGGAAGCCCATGATAGCACCCCATGAAAAGGTCAGGCCAAGAACTGCCTGAGGGTAATACGTAACTCTCTTGGCCAAAGGATAACTGGCTACTAAGAGCAAGCTGGGAACGCCATAGAAGAGGCAAGGTAGTGGGAATTGAAGCAGAATGCCCAGGCCAGCAAGAAGCTGAACACCTGTGTAAACAAGTCCCTTGAAGGGGGTGATTGCTCCTCGAGCAATTGGTCGGAGTCGTGTTCGTGAGACATGAGGGTCAAGGTTGCGATCCCAGAGATCGTTGATAGTACATCCAGCTCCCCGCATGATCAGAGCACCGGAAAAGAAGAGAAGTGAGGTTCCTATGACAGACCCTGGTGTCGCCATAGGCATAGCCATTGGGGCAGCCATAAGTGTGGAAAATAGACATGGGAAGAATAGGTAGTAAGTTCCAGCCGGCTTATCGAGTCGAATCAACTCTGCATATGGAATCCATGATGCCGGGAGTTTGGATAGTAACCCAGTCTCTGGCGGTTTGTATGGCGCTGGTATCGTCTGAGGCGATGAGTCTACCTCTTGAGTGGCCACGGGCAAGGATCGAGGTTTAGCTTCGTGAAACCCAACTGATCGCTGGTTTTCATGCCATGGTTGTCTCAAAGCCTTGGAAACGTGTATGAGAGAAGGTCGGGTTTGTAGCTGTCTCGGAGCTCTCAGAACTTGACCTGAGATGCCTCGACACTGAGCCCAGGCGAAAGCCCGCGGAAGTGTATTTAGCCTCATGGATCGCCGTCTAAGAACCTACAGGGATGATGAGAACTTGAACTATCAATTGGTGTCAAATTGCATATACTACTTACCACAAAACGTATCAGGTGAAATAGGGTCAAGTGAGACCTCAATACCAGCCCACCAAAGCTCAATTCTCACAAGCCTGTGATACAAAAATCCGTTTAAACTTCACGACCCTTGCAGGAGCATTTCGGCCAAAGTCACTAGTAGTTGGGCCGGGAAGTGGTACATCACGTGCAGAGATAGCCCGCCAGCAGCTTTTGCCTCCAGAGCTGTGATTGGCTGCGCATTCGATGCAGGCTTAAGCTTCTACGCGACTGCTTCTATGTCTTTAAGATCTGTAACCTCCTCGCAACTCTCGCTCAAGCAACAAGCCCTTCGAATTTGCCGCTTTAAATGGGCTCAACTTGCGGCACGAACGGCTTTTTGGCCTGATACTGCGCACGTGGAAATTTACATCACCAAGGCTTCTCCGCGACCGATAATTCCAAGCATAGCTCTCCTCGAACGGAACCCCACCGTAGCTGCGTTCGCGCGTATCACTACCAGAAACCCGACAACATGCCGACCTCATTACATCCCCAAGCAAAGTTCGACCCAATTCCACCCGATCTAGACTTGTACGGTCTCGTTGATAGGACTCCCAATTTCAAATGGGTCCAACGCGTCTCGAGAAACCAGATCCGCAGCCTGGGGCAACAGGAATTTGAGAAGCTCGTCTTAATCCATGTTATCGCTGGCGGCAAGCCCCTAGTCATTGATGGGTGGGATGGCGTATTACCAAAATGGCTTTTTGATGTCGGCTGGTTAGAAAAGACGCACGATAAGACACGTAGGTCAATTATTGTGGTTGAATCTTCATAGACAAGCTGACACTGCTTCAAGAGGAGAATGTAAGAGATATCACCGCCGGCTCCGATATACCCATGACAACAGGGCATTATCTTCGTTCAATGCGACAGCTTGCGAATCAGTGGACGCCTACCAATTTCCGCGACGAGCGACGCCAGCGTCTTTACCTGAAAGATATCGACTGCCCTCCAGAGTGGCATGATGCGCTGCAAAAGGTCATACATCCGAACCTATTCTACTTGAACGAGAACGCCAGTGAATCCGGAGGATCGAGACAGAATGAGGATGTATTTCGTGACGAGGCCGCAGCAGCACCAGCTGGTGACCTGATGTCCAGCTTGCCCGAGGAGATGCGAGCGCAAAATCTCATGTGCTACATTGGACACGAGGGCACATACACACCAGCACATCGTGAGATGTGTGCTTCTCTAGGCCAGAATATCATGGTGGAAGCATCAGGCGATGAGAACGGGGAGAAACCAGGGAGCTCCATATGGTTCATGACGGAAAGCAAGGACAGAGAGGTCGTTCGCGAGTACTTTCTTTCCATGCTGGGTCATGATATTGAGATTGAAAAGCACTTCGCCCAAATCAATGCATGGAAAAAGGCGCCTTTCGATGTGTATGTTGTCGAACAGAGAGTTGGCGATTTTATTTTGGTTCCGCCTCTGGCTGCGCACCAAGTCTGGAACCGAGGTACTCGAACAATAAAGGTAGCATGGAATCGCACGACTGCCGAGACGCTGGAAATGGCGTTGCATGAAGCTCTCCCCAAGGCCCGTCTTGTTTGTCGTGATGAACAATACAAGAACAAGGCCATCATTTTCTTCACCCTGCGAAAGTACTACCGTCAACTCCAAAATCTGGAGGAGAATGCAGAGATGACCGAAATGAGCTTTATGGGAATTGGTCAGGATATTCTAAGAAATTCACCCCGCGCAAAGCAGCTTGCGGGTGATTTCAAGAAGCTCTTCGGCCTGTTCACCGAGATCATTCTTGATGAGATGTTTGCTTTCAAAGAGAAGGAGGTGGAGTTTATCGAGTTCGACTCATGTATTACCTGCTCATATTGCCGATCTAACATCTTCAACCGGTTCCTCACATGCAAGCACTGCACACGCATGCTGGTCAACGGTGATGAAGATACTTATGACGTTTGCATGGAATGCTACACCATGGGACGATCCTGCGCATGTCTTTCGGGTCTGCAATGGTGCGAGCAATGGTCGTGGTCCGACCTGGTCGACAACTATGAGGCCTCGCGCTCTATGATCATTAAGAACGATGGCTTTGTTGACTTTGAGTCCTCTCCCCAACCTCTTGAGATTGCACGACAACGTTCTGGAAAGAAGTCGCTAGCACATATTTGCCAAGAAGCTTTGAGGAGACGCCCCTGGAAAGACATCACCCAACCGGAACGTGAGATAACACCGAGCGAGTCGGAACCTGAAGTTGACGGCGAGGGAAAGCCGAAAAAGAAGTATAAACGAAAGAAAAAGCGAGGAGAGCTCCGCCGCTGCCACGTTTGTTGTCATAAGGACTACGCCTACCGAGTCCATCAGTGCACAAATCCTGGCTGTACTGAGTCTTATTGCTATGGCGTTCTTTACAGAGCTTTCGATATGCTACCGCAGAAAGTGCTCGAGGATGAGCAATGGCAGTGTCCAAAGTGTTTGGGCATCTGCAATTGTGGCTATTGTCGTCGTGTAGGGAACACAGACCCATACACACCAAAAAACACTTTGTTGGGACACGACACTCGCCCCATTGCTGACGATCGAAGTGTAGAAGCACTCGTTGACTTCCGCGTTCACAACCTCTCGTGGCTCAAGGCTGCGGGTGAGGAGAGTCGCAGTAAGGACAGCAGACGAATGAAGAGATTAAGAGAGCAGGCGGATAATGCCAAGGCACAAGACATTACCGAACAAGAAGAGGCGGAGCAAGCTATACAGGACGAGGCCGGACCTCACGATACTGTCATGCATGTGCCCGGAATGAACGGCTATGGCGATCAGAGTCACGTTCTTGGTCAAGGCGACCAGACCATGGCCGATGGGGTTGCCGAAGGGCCACATCAACCATATCCTGAAGAGGGTGCTGACCCAGCCGATGATTCCATGGCCATGGACATGTTGCAGGTTGAAAACGGCGACACATCTCTTTATCCTGATCCTTCATTGGTCGCTCGACAACGCATCGGTATGGGATACTATGAACCGGATGATGCACCAGACAAGATTCTGTTTGATCCTTTCCAGGCCCCTTCTGAAGAAGCCATGCGACCCTCCGAGCCAGAGATCCCTGAATTCGTCAAGAAATCCATCCGTGCTGCCAAGAGAAAGGCCAAACGAGAGAACGAAGATCCGGACTTTGTTGTTGGCAAGTCTCATCATAAAAAGCCTCGTCTTACTGCTGAACCAGAAGCAGATTTCCTAGATAGTATGGACCCCGCACTGTTTAATGGACCACCTGCTGTTCCCGAGGCCGTTATGCATGAGTCGAGTATCAATGATAGGGATCAGAGCATGACACAAGACAACGGGACAACAGGCAGTGCCCAAGCAACGCCGGAAGAAACTCCAGCTCCGCCTAAGAAGCGAGGTCAGCTGTTATTTGACGCAAATGAGCCCGAGCTTCGGCACGCCAAGCCGAAGGCATCCTATGTAGAGGAAGACGTCGATTTCGATGAGTTCGACGACGACCACACTTCCCAAAGGACTCGATCCCCTGGTGGTGGCGCTAAGGAGAACGGGAGGACGGCTGTTGATCTGGCTGCTGATGCTGTTCGTGCTCTTTTCGGGACACCCTCATCCACCAACAAGGCACAAGCCACGGCCGAAACGGAACCTCAGTCTGAGCCTAAGACTGCCAAAAGACGCGGTCGTCCCCCAAAGAATGCACCTTCTTCTCCAGCTACGCCAAGTAGTTCGTCTAAGGCTAAGGGTGGACAAAGAGGTCGGCCCAGGGGTCGGCCCAAAAAGTCACGTTTGTCTCAGGTTGAAGCCGCCGATGATTCCACCGAGATCTTTGGTGATTCTATTCAAGCCGTGGGTGCCGATAGCGATGCCGAGCATGAACAAGTGGTTGAAGAGTTGGAGGCTGAACTTGCTACTGAACTTGCCGCCGGTGCTTCAGAGGTTATAACAGATTCTGCTCCACCACGACGGCGAGGAAGGCCTAGAAAGTCCGGTGTGACGACTATTGCGGCTGCGTCGGGGGCAGACAACGCTTTGGAAGAAGAGATACGGGAGCCTACCCCAAGCAAGGCTGAAAATGATGACTCGAGGACTAGCCGCCGTGCTCGACGATCAGAGGTTATTGATACCGTACCTGCTCGCGATTCGGTCTCTCCCCCACCCCCCAATGCTAGCGGCTCGGGCATGCAGCTCATGTCGCTGGCTGAGCGGATGGCACGCAAGGGGAAGAAGTTCAAGATTGGTAAACGCAAGCCTAAAGGTACGACTGGCAGCGCAACCGCGGCCCCATCAATGACTACAACACCTGGCCCAAGCGTCGATGTGGCAGATAAGGCGCCAGCCGGCAACGAAAAAGAACCTTCCCGCAGCCCAAGCCCCGATAGTAAAAGCGTTAGCAGACGGTCACCGTCGGTAGCTTCGGTTCACAACGAGAGCTCACGCAGCCCATCACCACCAATTGTGAGCCAGCGACCATCACAACCAACAGTTGTGAGAATTGGAGATACAGATTCGGAGGCTGAAGAGAGTGGATCGGTCACAGGCTTGGGCTCGGGCTCGGGCTCGGGCTCGGACTCTGACAGTGATAGTGATGGTGATGGTGATATCCCAGCGAGAGGAAATGGTGCCAGCCGTGGCGGTAGAGGAGGTGGGCGTGGCCGAGGGCGTGGCAGGGGAAGAGGAAGAGGCAGAAGACGAGGATAGAGAACGTCAGACGTGTGTTGCATTTTCATCAACGAACTTACCGATACCTTTTGAAGCGGCATATTGGGCGTCTGGCTAGCATGTATATTCTCCGCGTTTTGGGCTTAAGGGATAGCGATCATTATGGGCTTGATTTAACTTATTTATTGCTCTATTTCAGGTCTAATATTTGGATCCTGGCGCAGCTGGTTATTATGAATGGGTGGTCAATATCCTCCTCATCTTGATAGACCGAGGTCCTTCTCTAGGTCATCCCATCGCCCATTTCTCTTAGGGTCTAATTTTCTTAGATGCTCCAGCCAAGATGTTACTTCGCCCTGACTCTCCGACCCAAGCGGTTGCCCAGTCAGTTGGGTGACTGCGATGGCATATTCGATGAGGACCTCGTAAATCCATTTGATGTCTTTGTAGTCTTCCAGCAAATCCTTGATATCGTCTACCTCGCGGTCGATGTACGATTTGCGTTCATCCACCGTCAGGTTAGGGGCTATTTGGCGATTCGAAGTAGGATCAGCCAGATTCAACACCAAGAACTGGTGGTAGTACCATAAAGATTGATCTTCGGGCCCTACGTTTAGCGCACCGTCGACAAGTTCGAGTTCTGATTTCAAGTCAGCATGTTGAGATAAGATGTTGCGCGCGGCGAGTTGCCCACCTTTTTCCAGGAACTCCTTGCGAGCCTCGTCGTCTGCTTTACGCTCGTCAAGGAGCCTTTGTGTAAGCTGGCTGCGATTATGCCAGGCCGAGAAGTTGGAGAGATGATTGCGGATCATCTTGGTTGTATACTCAAATTCGGGCTCTACCAAGCTCTGCCCGTTCAAAACGGAGCTCTCGAGCTGCGCCACGACATGGCGACGGTAGCCCCAGGCGTGGAAGTTGCGTTTGTCCTTGGTGAGCATCTTGCTGACGAGACCTAGCTCCTCCTCCCAGATGCGCCTAGCCACAGATACGTCGAGCCTCTCGATGGCGCGGTCAAGAGTCCACAGTCGATAGTTCCATATCCAGTAGCACTTTGGAAACTCCATGAGCAGAGGTACAGTAAATTTCAGCTCGGCGCGTATGACGTCGACATCATCATCATCATCATCAGTCGTTGTACCAGTCTTCCCAACTGTCTGGGAGTCGGGGCGTGGCGGGGTCTCGGTCGAGGATGAGGGCGACGAAGCGGCGGAAGAGGCTGTGCGAGTGTCGGTTGCTGAAGTATTCTGCGACGCCTTCAAGAGCGGCGATCCAGCCGAGGGTTTGGATAATAAGCCAGAGATTAGACAGCGCCTGCGGGCGTTCCATATCGTGTAGTATTCTGGGTTGTGGCGGAGGAGCTTTGATGTGAGCTGGAACGTCTCGGGGCCATAGTTGTTTTCGGATATCTGTTGCGCGTGTAAGAGTGATATACTCAAGCAGAGAGGCTAGGGCTGACCCTTTGGCGGATATCGTCCTCGAGACTGCGGTACTTTTTGATCTTTTCAAGATCTTGCTGGCGCTGCTCTTCTGTTCTGGACCGCGCTGTGCGGGCTATGCCGTGCTAGAAGCCTTGGATATCAGCATCAGCTATGATAACCCGGGTTCTTGGTGGGGATGAATACTAACGCTGGTCATTCTGGAATGCCTCGGCTTTGAGTCTTGGCTTTGGGCGTCGCTTGCGATTGACGAGTAGAGACTTGAGCTTACGACTGTTGGTGTTGAGGTGGATGTATGGTATGCCTGCGACTGTGGCCCCGCGTTGATGTGTAGGGTAGTGTGACGTGAGATGTTGCGCTTACAGTAACGGCTTAATGAATATCCTGAGAACGATAATATAAGGAATACACCATAGATAGTTATACTATTTCTAGTTATTTGCAATGATCCTGATAGTAAATGACCTGTTCGTGTCATATTAGTCAACTGTGGCCGCTGGGTAGATGCTGTATTGAGGTTATAACTACTATACTCTTTGCGTGCATATCGTCAACTGACAGACCAAACCTGTTGGCCATCTGCCGATCTGCATTTTGGTTCTATCGAACGATTTGAGATTGGCTCTTCTGAACATATACAGACATTCTGCATTTGAGTTTAAGATTGTATGTGTTAAATATTGCGAAATCTTGTACAAGTAAGTGTAGGTGGAATACAAATGGCAGTTCTACACTCGCGGCGTACTGCACAAATGTGGCAGTTTTGAGCTGTAACTACTCAACTAAGTATATATATACTTGTAGGAGATACAATAAATCTACATTCTAGTCTAATGTAGACAGACATATGACCCCATAAAGACAGATGCTCCGAAACTCAGGGGAGGTAGTAGGTGAACCAAGCATGTGCTCAACTGAGCTTGGGACTTGGTAGCCCGAAAATAAAAAAAGACGCCTGTTTGCAGTGAATGTATCGCTATGTAAAGTCTATGTTTCTGCATAGTTATTCAGGGTCTGCAAAGGCAAGGGTTAATATATGTATACAGCTATGAATGTATGTAATATGAAATCAAGTTTGTACTCCGAGGCAGGGTACGACGCTTCAAGCATGTAAACCAAAACTGTAATTAATCTCTCTGCGTCTTTGATCCAGAATTGAGCTCTTCTTAAGATGTTCTTCTATATAAGTCAGTCCATGGTCCCTTCCTCTCCCCTTCCTTTCATCCACACACCACCAACCTTCAATCTTGAAACATTCTTCTCAATCCCACAATCTTGCCCTACACTTTTCGAACGCTTCCAATATCATATTCCACTTCGCAAACCATCAAGAAAATGCTGTCTTTTCTATCTCGATCACTGACACTTGTTGCCGCCTTCCAGGGTGTCCTGGGCG
The DNA here is from genome assembly GCA_013623665.1 of Fusarium sublunatum. NCBI lineage: Eukaryota > Fungi > Ascomycota > Sordariomycetes > Hypocreales > Nectriaceae > Fusarium > Fusarium sublunatum. The sequence goes on from JABFFF010000049.1 coordinate 40,655, forward strand.
AGCCGCTGGCTACACGATCTCCTAAAAAAAGCATCACCCAACCTACACAGGGCTATATCAACTCTGTCTACTTTACAAACTGGTTTGTGGATCTTCATATCTCATATCTATCCTTTCTAACATTGTTCAGGGGCATCTATGGAAGGAACTTTCAGCCACAGGACCTTGACCCTTCCCAAGTCTCCCACGTCCTCTACGCCTTTATGAATGTCAAGCCTGACGGAACAGTGTATGTTTTATCTTGGCCGTCTTTTGAAAAGATATACTAATAGAAGCATAGATACACTGGAGACAGCTACGCAGACCTGGAGAAGCACTATGATGGCGATGGTGCGTATCTGCTCATGTCATGACTTTTGAACGTACACAACTGACATAACACAGATTGGAACCACAACGATCACGTATATGGATGTGTGAAACAACTCTTCCTTTTGAAGAAGGCCAACCGTCATCTAAAGGTCATGCTATCTATCGGTGGTTGGACCTGGTCAACCAACTTTCCTTCTGCCGCCAGTACCCCTGAGTCTCGTTCCAACTTTGCCGTATCTGCTGTTACACTGATGAAGGACTGGGGTTTTGATGGAATTGACGTCGACTGGGAGTATCCCAAGGATGACACAGAGGCAACCAACTTCGATCTGCTCCTCCAGACTGTGCGTCACGTACTCGACTCGTACGCCGAGCAGAACGCACCGGGTCACCACTTCCAGCTTTCCATCGCTGCGCCTGCTGGTGCGAGCAAGTACAAGAAGCTACATCTTGCCAACACTGGCAAGATTGTCGACCACATCAACATCATGACCTACGACTATGCCGGCAGCTGGGATAAAGTCAGTGGTCATAATGCCAACCTATTCCCTTACAGTTCCATCAATCCTTTCAACACCAACGATGTTGTCAAGGATTACGTTGAGGCTGGGGTCCCCTCGCAGAAGATTGTTCTTGGTATGCCAATCTACGGCCGCTCGTTTGAAAGCAACGCGGGCATCGGCCAGTCTTATAATGGTGTTGGTCAGGGCAGCTGGGAGACTGGTGTCTGGGATTACAAGGATCTCCCCAAGCCCGGAGCCGAGATCAAGTACGACCAGAAGGCCGAGGCTTACTACAGCTACGACGACAGCACACACGAGTTGATTTCCTTTGATACCCCCGAGGTGGTTGAGAAGAAGGTGGATTACATCCATCATAACAATCTCGGTGGAAGTATGTTCTGGGAGGCTTCTGGTGATAAGGAGGGTGACGAGTCACTTATTGGCACCAGCTACAAGTCTTTGGGAAGTCTGGACAAGACGGAGAACTGTCTCAAGTATCCAAACTCTCGATACGGCAACATTGCTGCGGGAATGGATGAGGATTAGACTTGTATCTTATCAATCGTCAGTTTGCGTTTTGATTACATCCTTTTATAAATGCTTGCGATGAGATGGTAGGGAATAGCCAAAAGAGTATTCATTTAATCAGTTGGAAGGGTGACACAGACTGTTTAAGCTGTGATAAGATGTCAGTAGATCTTTGATAATGCCCTACTTGCTTCCGTGAATTGTTCTGATTGTTAACTCGTAATAATATTACATAACCATCAACTAAAGGTAAGTCAGATCGGATGTGAACAGGTTGAATTATAAAATAAGGGTGCACTTGCATAAATCTCCAATCGCCCTGATGCACCTATTCAGGGAGTCGCTACCTACAACGACTCCACGTACATCTACCTAGGTATCAGTACTTGGCCTGACTCCTTCCCCTCGACGCAAGCCCTTTTTGTTACTCTTCACCCTATCCTCTTCTCCCTACAAATCTCTTCGACAAGCATCAATACTACTTCATCATCTGAATCAGGCAGACAAGCCAACTGCCAGGTAAGGTGCTGTCTATCGTGGCACTATTGTTCAAGTTATAGCATAACAGTTCATTCGTTTCTTGATTCTCTCGGTCTTGAAAGCGTCCTCCTTCGATCACAAGCCGCCCGGCAACCGAGTATCCCCAGTTGAATGAAGCCAGTCTCCAGCCTCTCGATACTTTGTTATCGACAAGCATGTTCCTAAGGCCGCCTCGCCGTCCACGGTCAACTCGACGGAAGTGCGACCAGCAGTTACAGCCACACAGCCCAACAGATTCTGGATACGGCTCAGGCGAGGATACACGCGAATATCTGTCAAGCTTTAGACCTAGATGTTTTCCTTCATTCGACGGTTCCGGCCCTAGTAACAATTCGCCGAACCAGTTGCTCGAAGATGAAGAGCGAGCACTACTCGTGACCGAGCAGCGACAGGGCTACCTCCAGCCTCCAAAAACACCAGAGAAATATCGCCCGAGAAGCAATATCGAAGTGGTTTCTCCTTTCATTTACTCGGAAGGTTCCAAACGCTCGCCTCTTCAAGATAAGCGGTTCGACGCAAACCGGCGGAAGCTGGACAGATACGTCCCAAAGCGTGACCATACGTCTCCCCTGGCGGAGAGATATCGAACGACCAAGAAAAGTCAGGATCTTTCCATAGAAGAGCGGCTGAAAAGAAACAAGAGCGCCTCGGCGGACCCTTTCGTCCTTCGTCGTCGCATCTTGGACCCTGACCCACGTTTCCCTTTCCGAGTTGACGATAGTGATCTCGATAGAGGTTCGAAAGCCGTTCCGATACATTGCTCGTGCTAACATACAAATATTCTTAGGTGTCGTTCTTGGCCAATTGCCGCAAAATAGGGGAGGGGAACGACAAGTCAGCATGGGTGCTTTGTGGTCAGTTGGTGGCCTTGCTCCCAGCGCCATTGCTATCGATGATGGCCAGGGACATCTATTCCAACGTGGAACCAATGCTCGTGTGTTTTCTACTCCGTTTCAGGAGAGCCTGATCAGCACGTCTGTAGAAAAAGAGAAGCACGAAGGCCGTATCGCTTCAGCCCTGAATATTGATCAAGTTCGGAAGATACTCGAATTCGTCCATCTGAAGCATATTCCCCGAAATCCAAGTATCAGGGACATTCATACCGGCCACGGCCAAACCAGTTGGAATGGCTATCAATGGACGAATAGAGAGCAATGGTTTCGTATGTCGCCACCCGAGTATCTATGGCTCCCGGACTAATCAGTAACAGTGCCTTTGAAGCCAGCAAAGAAACGCCTTCTTCCTGCTGCTCCATTCAGGTAAGCAGCACGAGCTTCGAGTAGAGTAGACAGAAGACTAACAAATATCAGAGTGCTCGATGCGCCAAACCTCAAGGATGATTTCTATTGCTCGCCACTGGCCTACTCGTCTACGACACACACGCTTGTTGTTTGTCTCGGCAACCTGCTCTATGCCTGGTCTGAATTTGGAGGCGTAACTATGATCCACGGTTCTCACGCCGACACTTAGTTGACGTCGGTGGCCTTCTCGTCGACGCAAGGAGGCAAAGCTGTGCTTGGAATTGGTCATTCAGACGGATCTGTGGTTTTCCAATCTCTCTTCGATGCTTTACCACGGTTTGAAGTATGCCAGCCGTTTCCGATTGCTTGTGTGAGCTGGCGGCCGACCTGCACCCTGCGACCTTCCAAGAATCCTCTCAATCCAGGAGTTGAAGTCCAGACTGAAGACCTGGTGGTTAGTGACGAAATGGGCAACATCTACTACTACATTGTAGAATGGCCGATGGGTTGGGAAGTCACTCGAGACACATGGCCTGGTACAGTGTCATTGGTAGCCAAGATCAGCAATATCCATTGCCAACAGATATGCGGCCTTGCGTGGTCGCACGATGGTCGTCTATTTGCCACTGGGGGCAACGATAACCTCTGCTGTCTATACGATGCTGAAAAGGTTGTTGGACATCGATGGTTTGAGCCCGCCAGGCCCGCCAACGGATACAGAGCGCGGATTGAGGCCGGTAGCGCCTTTGGTGGCATTGAGACAAGAGTTACAGAGCTATTGCCTCTTACCCAGGGTGATTCTGGGGCGCAAAATGCGTCTGTATCAACATTTGCAGCACAGCTACGGCCGCTTGCTACTACAGCAGACACAGTCCGTTATCTTGGTCCCGGCATTGAAAAGCATCATTGGAACCACGATGCTGCTGTGAAAGCCATCGCATTCTGTCCCTGGCGGCGCGAGCTAGTTGCAACAGGCGGTGGCTCCAACGACAAGTGCATTCACTTCTTTCATACGCCTTCTGGGGCTGCTCTGGCGACAATATCGGTATCAGCTCAAGTAACCTCGCTCATCTGGAGTACAACCCGCAGAGAAATTGCAGCCACGTTTGGCTATGCTTCGCCAGAACATCCCTACCGCGTCAGCGTATTCAGCTGGCCTGAATGCAAGCAAGTGGCAGCGATTCCTTGGGAAGGCGAATTACGTGCTCTATATGCCATCCCTTATCCTCGAGGGCCAGCGTCCGACGATCCGACGACAGCAGGAGGAGGTCAGGAGGGATGTATTATTGTTGCATCGAGCGATAAGAGCATCAAGTTTCATGAAGTATGGTCGCGGGAGAAAGGAGTAACCGTAGGTGCTACCGGTATTCTAGGGGGGAGCGATATTCTTGAGGGGCTTGAAGGCATCGACAAGGAAGGGGATGTGATTCGATGAACTGTTGTTGCTCAAGATTGATCTGCACCTGCGGGAGAGGAAATGTCTAGACTGCTAGTTATGTTGAGGATTGAAACCTTTCAAGCTGAGAGAATGATAACACGATAACATGAGAACCTTGGTCTTAAGACCACTCCGTGTGCGTATGTACAGGTAGTTCATCACGAAGAGGTTTGTTTGCCGTTGAACTGCATCAAGGAAACGGAAATACCAACTATATCCATCGAGGCAGAATATCTTAAAAAAGACGCCGATACCAACAACTCCGAAAACTCCAACCGATGCGCTACGCCCGCTGTTTCTTTTAACATAGCAACCTTATAGACTATTTCAGAATAGCAATAAGGAGGACGAGAATAATGATGAGAACAATAATGGTGGTCATTTGCTTGTTCTCGCTAGCTCCTCGAGCAACCTTTCCAAGCATTCTGCTCGCGCGATCCAACCGGCTTTGATGGCGATCGGTAACAGCCTCGACCTCGTCGAGCATAGCAACGTGGCTATCCAGCTCGTCACCAATCTGCATACTCAGCTCGCGTTGGCGGCCAATGGACTCGCCTAGGCGATCAAGCTGCTCGTCCTGCTGCTCGAGGATCTGAGCGTGGTACTGATGGATCTGCTGGTTGCTCATGCCATGGGCCTCGTCCTGGTAGCCAGCGCTGTCGGTAGGATCATCGCGGTAGGGGCCGAAGAGGTCGGCGGATGGAGACGAGGGCGTGTCGCTGAAACGGACAGTCTTTGGCTTGCGAGAGGTCGGAGAGGTGGATGTTGCGTGCTCAAAGTCGTCGGCGAGCTCTTCCGAATTGGGATGCGTGAGGGTTTCGGCTGTCGAGGAGGAGGGATGGCCTTGGAACTGGGTTGTGAGGTCGTCGAACTGCTTCTGGAGTGTCGAGATGGATTCTGTGAGGTTTGAAGCGGCGCTACAGGGTACAATCAGCCATTGAGCTCGATAGATAAGGAATTCAACGCATGAGCACATACGTCGCATCGCCAGCTTCGGTCAGCCGCTGCTGGTCCTCGCGGAGACTGGCCAGGCCATCACGGAACTGGTCAAAGGATCGCGAGATGTGGCCGTCTTGCGAGTCGCCCTCGATGTTGAGGGTCTTTGCGCGCTGGCGCTCAAGAAGCGAGAGCTTGATGTGGTCGGCGAGGAGGAAGAGCTGGTTTGCGCTCGACATGGTTGATGTGTGATTTGGCTACGGCGGACGTGCAGTCTCGATTTAGGTATGGAGGTGTAGTGGTTCCGACAATAATGAGAAAAGTAAACTTTTATTGAAGCCTTGTTCTACGTCGGTTTGGTGATGTTGAGGGATATGAAAGTCAAGGTACCTACTGCACCCATATCCCGAACATTGGCACACGGAGTTGGATGACGGACTGGCTCGAGGTTCCGTCAGTTAAGTTGGTGTAGCTCTACATCGTGCTCCAGGTATTTCTGCTACCTGGATGATAGCGAGGTAGAGCCGAGGTACCTGAAACAGGGTGCAGGGTTAGTTGGCTATAAGGTACCGATCTATCAAGCATTGTGGAAAGGGACATCCCATTTGATAAAACCGGAGGTGGTTGGGGGCATGCTTTCCCCTGAGCCAGTGCCGGTACCTACCTTAGGCTTCCAATTAAACGAACATGGAAAGTAAAGAAGGCAGCAATTTAACGTCTAGATGAGTCTTGCTTGACTTGGCTTGAGTCCTTCCTTATCAAGAGAGGTAGAGAGACGATCATATGTGTCTTTTTCCAGGCTTCTAATCATGAGAGGCTTCCAGAACCAAACCATAGCAAGGCCCCTCTCTGCAGGAAGCTTTGCCACTTACTTGGCTGAGGTCGGGAGAGTAATGCAGTTGACATTTCAGGACAAATACGTATTTCATATGACAAACAACTTACATTCGAGATTTTCCTTGGAATCTGCAATCCATCGAGTTGGTCATTGGTTCATCTGGAAGCATGTTTCGAAACGAGTCCTCCTCAGAAAGACCAAGGCCGGCAACACTGAAGATGTGCAAAAACACACAGACAAAGTAAAAAGATGCATTGTATTCTCTGAATTGACTCAATGACTTATTGTGCAAATGCAATACGTCCTCGTATTAGACGCTCTGACGCTGTAGCAATGTCATAGGCCTGTCTGTGCTTCATCATAACTTGCTTGGACCACATAAAATGCACCAAGAGATGAGGTAAATAAGGTCACATATGCACTCCAGAACAACTGGCAAATCATTGTGTCTTACTCTAAAGCGAGCCTTTCCGTTGCATAACCACTCCAAGTTCCTGGACATGTCGCGTCGGGGTAATGCGCGAAACTTACGCCACGAGTAAACGCGCAGCTACGTAGCATTTGGTGAGGGCTCTTGTCTATGGGAGGCGCACATAATAAATTATGCAAGGCTGTATACATACATGGGTACAGCACGTCACATTGCACAAGACACATTTCATCTCCATTAATCGTTGGTAGATTGCATTCAAATGATATCTGGCCATGACTATCCGAGTCTATGGCATTCGCTCTTGGTGGCATTTCCCGTCAATCCCAAGGCTCCTTTCCCAGTCCCAACCCAGTCCATAAACATGGCAAACACGTAACTCCGAGTAGATAGCAAGTAGAAAATATGCAGATGATACAAAGAAAGAAATGTTCCCGGACGAGGTTCCTCTAGTCCATTCTCATGTCCATATCAGGACTGACGCTGACTGGCCGAGGAGATTCGGCTGCTGACAGAACCTCCATTCCATCAAAAAGGGGAGGAGAGCATTGGAGATTTCGAAGTGCGCCCTCTGCAGTCTGGCTCACAAGCTGGCCCTGGTGGAGGTTTTCGGCGAAGAGGAAGAAGCCCTCGTTGGCTTCCACAAGATATGACTGAAGACCATTGCTCTCGAGGAGAATTCGAGCATTGGTGACGGGGAAGTGGTTTTCGATATAGCGGGCCCAGCCACGAGCGGCTGCTTGAATGTGCTCTTCTTCGCTGATTCTTCGCCAGCCAATGCCGAGGTGCAGAGTGAAGGTGTCGACGATGGGTCCCTCAATGGCAGGCTTGATTTCAGACTTGAGGGGAGAGGTGCTGGCTACAGATGTGCTTGGTAGAGAGGAGGATACACGCTGCAGCTTGGGGTTTCTGATCATGGAGCGCGCCTCTTTGATGGCGGCTTCTTCAGCAGCCTTCTTCTCCTCAACCCAGGTGCCAGATTGACTGCTCGCGTCTGTGACATAGAGGGTGCTCTTCTTGATGAGGGTCATGCCAGGGCCGTAGATCCATTCTTCTTCAGGCTCTTCGGCTGGCAGGGTCTTGATGTCAGACTCCAAGTTTTCGGAAGCCTCGTCCCGGGAACGCTTTCTGCCAGCTGCAGCAGGTCGGGTGGGTTGAGCAGCTGCAAACTGGCTTGGCATAGGTGCAAATCGAGGTGGTGTGTGACGTCCAAAGTTTGCCATGCCCATTGACTGGTGGACAGATTGAGGAGACATGGTAAGGACAGGAGAGGAAGAGAATTGAGAGCTGAAGTACGCCATTTTGCAAGCGTTTCTTGGCAGAGAACTGGAAGTAGTTGCAAGGTTAGTAGTCAGCGATGTCACAAACCATCTAAAGCGTCTTCAAGACACGCGGTTGGTGATGGATTTCCTCGACCACAGGTTGATGATTGGGCACGAAGATTGAGACTGAGGTAAACAAAACCGTCGGAGTAGAGTCTGAAGATAGTTGATGAGTGATAGTAAGAGTAAGACGCGACAGGGTTGGCCCAGAGAAGGCACGAGAGTAAAGGGTACGCGGTAGTGGGTAGGTAGGTAGGAAGGAGGTAGGTGGATGTAGTTGAGAGGCCAAGGTCGTGATGAGAAGATTGACCAAGAGACTAATATGTGGTAGGCTTGTTGTAGAAGGTAGACCTAGATAGAGTAGGGAGGAATGGAGGAGGAGGAAGAGAGGAAAAAAGATGAAAGAAAGAAGGAGGATTAAGAACTGTAAAAGAATGCGAGGGGACGCCTGGTACAAGAACCTCTCAGAGCAGACGACGAGAAGGGGCGTGAGTGTGAGTGGCTCTTTACCCCAGGTTGAGGTGCTCTTTAACCACCCACCCATGCAGCCTCACCTCCGATCTCAAACAGCTGTGAGAGCTGGCACTGTACGAGATACTCGCGAACGGCGAAATCCGCGTAGAAATACTTTCGGCAGATACCCGTCGCTGTCTAAGAGCAGGCGTTGTTCTAACTGGCCAAAGTATCTCCCTCGGCAAGCTGCAGCGCACTCCGTGCCAATCTCTCAGCCGACAGTGTGCACGCCATCAGCTTATCGCAAACCTCCCGGCCCTAAATGTGGTCTAGCCTCGAGCTAATGCAGCTCTCAGCACCAGGTACGTACTCAGCAATGGTAAGCTTTTAATTCGCGCTTGACCCTTTCCAGGTTGCGTAATTGTTAAGGGTCTCACCTCCATTGACAGCCGTAAGGGGCATGGCGGCTGAGCCGGGGCCCGAGCAGTCTTGAATCGTCGTTTTGGTTGGATAGCCAACGTTTTGGCTTAGTTTTGGCTTGGCTTTGCTCAGTTGCCCCGTGCCACAGCAGCCCACACCAATCCGAGCCGAGCCCAGTCCAGCCAAGTTTTTTTTCTTCTTCTTTGGCCCGCTGCGAGCCATCGACCGACCAATCCTGCTCCGCCCGCCTTCCGCCCACTCCGAGTCAGTTTTGCTCCCGATATTCATTGGAAGTTTGTAGTTCCGGGCCCGTTTGAATGGAACATGGAACCTGGCAAAACGGAACAAGTGGATCCCCATTGTCCCTGGTGCGCGTGTGCCTGAGGTAGCCAGGCACATCCAGCCAAAAGTTTGCTCGGCTGGAATTTTCGTTGCCTCTGGAGGCTGAACTGGACGTCTCCCGTCGTCTCGTGCACCTAGGCTCCGGAGCCGGACCAACAGAAAATTCGACCAACGTCCGTATAACGCCGAAGACGACAAAATATCCCGGCAGGCATTTTTACGTAGCATTCAGTCTCAAATATGCCTTGCTTATTTTGTCACAGACTCCTGCTCTCCTTGATCCTGTTAAACATGGATCCAACATTTAATTGCCGGGAAACCGGCAACCGAACGGGGTGATGTTCTGCAATTCCTGTCCACCGACTGAATCTTATAGAAACGCCAAGTCTTCTGACGATCAAAGAATAACCTGGTCCATCGTACCGTACCATCAAACAATACTTAACTGCTGGATTGAAAAAGCACAAGACTTATCATACTCGTCATCTCATCTCCCATCTCTTGGCATCACGCATCATCGGCATTCTCGCTGCCTCCATACAAGCCCTGAAACCCTCGAGTTCGCAACCCTGCCGGGCTGACATCACGTCCAACACGTCTTCTCCTTCCTGTGACTAGTTCGCTATCTGTCTCAACTCTCGTACGTCGTCCTCGGACTGGCGCTGTGTACGCTCCGTCGAATCGGCTTTGGTGACGAGCTTCTGGCAGTTCTCTTGGTGTTTGAGGCTGTTCTTGAACAGGTAGGCGATCACTATACACAGGCAGATGCCGCCGGGGAGGCGTGGTGCTCAGTTCTTCTACACTTGCAGAAGATGTGGGCAATCCACGCTCTCGTGCAGAAGTCGCTTGTTCTCCGTTGCTTTGCGGCGGATCGTGGGTGGATTCTTCTTCCGAATCGTACGGTGACGTGCCGAGCTGAGCCAGGTAATCAGTCTACATTCTCCAATCTAGAGTACTAGGTGCTACTCATATCTGGCTCATGGCTGGGAGTGTCGTGAATAGCTTGAGCTACTGCCACAGCTGGACTGTTCATTTTGGAGATTACTTACAGCTGCTGTTGGGAGACGCTGCCCAGGATCGGGTTCGTCCACATCTTGCTCAGCACTTGCATCAGCTTGGTCATCAAGCCGTGTACGGATGGGCAGTGGCCCAATCTCTGTAGTTCTGTCGACGCCTATGAACTGGTTATTCTCCCGTCCGCTTCTTAGAGTACGACGTCAACTAGTTGTGAAATAACTCACTCAGGCCGAGCCTCTGATGGAAAACCAGTTCATCCCAATAATCAGCATCGGTGCCCGGTACGAGCTCGCTGGAAGGGTTGCTTTCGTAGTCAGGCGATATCACTGGCAGATTCGGTTCATCGTCGCCTTCTGTAACATCTTGGGTATCCGATGTAGGCGTGTCGATACCGGTAACTGATTCCGCGTCTGGCGTTGCGATTCTTGTGTTTAGATCATATTGCAAAGACGTGTCTTGTTCAAGTGAATTGAGTCTACGGCGTCCGCGAGTAATGCGCTGGCGATTTCTGAGGTAAGTTCTATATCGGCTGCGGCGATCTGCATCATTGAGTTCACGTGCGCTGATGGTGATTGTGGTAGGCTGAAGTCGGAACATCTTGGGTCTATGAGATATCTTGAGATTACAGAATGAACAGACCAGTCAATTGACAATCAACCGTTTTATCCAAATTGCAAATCTACGTTGGGCCTTCTCGTCTCTGTGTCCTACAATATCATCACAACTGCCTTGCGGGATTGGATATAACAGTCAGGATAAATCGGGCATCTCCAACAGGCACAGCTTCCCTTCATGACCGCTCACTCAGTCATATGAAATTGAGGATAGTACGCCCCCCACTGCTAGTAAATCGTTGATGACTGTACCCAGATATCTGGAATTGAATGAGGCAGGTATGGAAGCTGTTATGCGTACCTTACCTAGTACTTACCTAAAGGTAGATAGTAATACTTGTTACTTTGGTGGTTGGGTCGTCACTGGGCAGGGTCCTATGGCAGTTACAAAATATTCACGGATTGCTTTGCGTGGCTGAGTATCACGAGCGCCGCATCTTTTCACCCAAAAATATGGCAGAACATAGGTACTCGACTAATGATACGAGGTGCTGCGCCGCGTTGATGTTATCACCAAGCGGCAAAGTCGGTATTCGTACATGATGGAGAATATCTTGTTTGAGCTCCAACTTCCATGGTACTCATGACGATACGGTGGACGCGCAACTGTCCTCGCGTATGGCCTCTTGCTACTAAAAATTGGGCGGGTCAAGATAGGATGCAGCTAACCAAAGAAACCATGTGGGGTAATCAGAGGACAGGGACTTGATCTGTATTACTGTAAAAACATTGTTTTTGAGGGAAATATGTGGTTTAAACAAGGACTTGATGAGAGGTTGGTAATATCATGTATTGAGTAATCCCAATATTCTTAACTTGGTATCTTATTCTAAAAGCGAACGTAATTGTCGAGGCAGGCAAACTGGCTTGAAACCGGCTGAATAAAATTAGTGGTCAAAAGTCTACAAACGCTCCACCCCTAACCACCTCAATTGATTTAGGTATAACAACTTCACTTATAAAGAAATATATTAATTAACAGTCAATTAGGATATATTATATATGATTTTAAAGCCCTAATTCTGCTCTTTAATATTTAATATATTATCCCTAGGTGTAGATATAAGCTTTAATTCTATACGGTAAAGAGTTAATTAGGTTATTAATCTCTTCTATTATAATCTCTGCCTATACTAACTTTATATATTTAGTTAATTTTATAATATTTATTTTATTCTTT